>JAULBW010010598.1:0-111214 GCA_032358265.1 Vaucheria bursata
TCGATCTAATTCGGTTTGTATGTGCAAGCATAGGTTGAAAATGTTGACAAGATTCACTCTTGTCAACACATGAACTATGATCAATGAAATAGTATTGAACGTATAGTATCTCTGTGATATATTGTTCTGGTTTTCTGGCTTACATTCGATACGATTTGTTAGTCTTGACAGTCTAGTGCAAACTGTTAAAATGTCTCATTGATTTGTGAATTGTAAATATGTGCAACTACAAAAATATGAGCTCAGACAAAAGTGCCATCTATCACTAGTAACATACTCATTTTCAGACCGCTCAGTGCTAGTTTGATTTGATTAAGTTGCCACAAAAAAGGGGCATTTCTAAGGTTAAGACACTGAAAAAGCTTAGAATCATGCTGGACATTTGAATCATGGTTAAAGCCTCCCCTTCTTATAGTGGAGGTAATTAAGTATGACCTACAAGAAATTTTTTTCAATCTGCAGATAAAAAAATGATTCAGATAATAAGCCAAATGTAGATATCAAAAAGATCAAAAGTGGCTGTTGATTCACTTCAGTCTGAGATTTCTTATCTAGCAAAGTTAAAACTGAGGCAGCTTGATTTTGAGGCTGGACTGCTTGTAAAGATAAACTAAAGAAGAAAAGTTTAACTAGAAAGATGCAAAATGCTGAAGAAGTGTCACATGTTTGATAAGATGACAGTGGACAAAACAAATGAAAAAAAGTAAGAAAGATATTTAGAACTAAGTGTACTTTGAAAAGGAACTTAGAAAAGTAGACTGAAATAGCAGCTTAAAGCAGTGCCAAGAAAACCAGCAAAGCAACTGGTATTGCAAAATTGAAGGAACTAATGAGAAAGCACTACTGTAAGAGATTTTGTACTTGTCATCTAAGGGTAGCCATATAGGCTGCAAATATCTTTAGATGAATTCTTTAAATGTACAAAAGTTGTTGCACTTTGACTCTATGCAAATTTCAGATTTATGGATGATATTTGAGGTAAACTGCAGTAGGAAACAGAACAAAAGCAGTTGTATCAGAATAGTACATTCTGACACAGCTATCGGCTGTGGCTGCCTTGCTGGATGCTACACATACTATTGTAGCTGCCTGTATGCTTTAGAATACTATTTAGACTGACATCTTGTTGCATTTTCTTCACCTGAATATGAATATAACATTAGTTTCTTAATTGTCAGCTAGGTCCAAGCATGCAGGATGTATTTTACCGAAACCACATCTGCACTTTTAGATTAATTGTAAAAAGCTAAAAAGAAGTTTATGAACGTTGGGTTATGTTTGAAGCCACTTGAGAAAATGTCAAACATATTCGACATTTACGATATTATATGAAATGACTGACATTAATTTGTTAGGAGGATGGAAACTTTCGCTTTTCTACCTTGACATCGGAAATTCCATTACGAATTTTGTATCACTTAAGATTTGCATACATTTTTTACATGAATGCAATAGTTTTAGGTTTCTTTTTTTCACAATTCTAGATCCTTTTTTTTTGTGATATACTCCCGGAAACAGCATAGGTAGTTACTACAAAGGTTTTTTGTTATATTTCATCATTTAGCACTTCCATGGAAAGCTTATTTTTTGAAAATTTCCATTTTTCAAGACTTGAATCTTTTTTAATAACTTTTTCTTTTAAGTTTACCTAAATGCCTAGTTATAAAAATATTGAATTGAAACTATATTTTTTAATTTTAAAGTTGATAATGAAGCCACAGCCCATTATATTGAATGGAACAGCAATTTCACTAACATTGTAAAAATTGCCGCTCACAGAGAGTGTAAAATATATCATGTGAATTTAATTAATTACATTATTGAACTTTTCATTATAATGCAATATTCAGTTCAACAGAAAAAGCTAATATGAATAAAAAATTTAGTAAGAAGATAACATTATTTTCATTATTAGAGTAAATAATCAGTCTCTTGTCTGTATGGCTGGCTGTTTAGTCTCTCTTGTTCCAAATATTTTGGTCACGATCCTGCATTTCTTTCGAGGCATCATCACCAGGCTTTAATAGAACAGGTAAAAGAGCAGAAAGAATGACGACTAATGCACCTAAACAGCAAAAACATTGACCGCAAAATCAGTATTTCCAAGTAAATAATGATAACTAATCTGAATGAGTTCTAAAGCATCAGCTATGAATGTTTATGGTAAGGAGACGTAAACAGAATTGGTAACTTTTTTGTGTTCATCTTTTACAATTAATCAGCGAGTAATGTAGACTGAACAAAAGTATTTTCCCATAAACTCTTGGGACATATCTTTTTTTTGGCTTCAATTGTAAAATATATTTTCAATCAGTTAGCGAGCCATCTGGCTGCCAGTTAATTTTACTGCTAATGGGTGAAATCTATACGCAGCGCAATGAAAACGTCTGCTGCAAGAATTATAATTAATGTCGCATCTATTTTAAAATAACACATGAATCAAATACCGGGCGAAAATCCATTTTTTGTGTTACAAAATACTCAGAATGTTTCTACGAAAATAAGTAGGTGCACAGATTCCTATCTGAACACAACAGAATAGCAGATATTACTAACCTACAGGTAAGATCCAACCAGGTGCAGCGACAGCACCATATGCTACATCGTCAGCTGCTTCTGTTGAGGACAAAATCAACGCCCCTAACTCGTTAAATGCGCCTGCTGCATTCATCGACGTCGTTGTGCTACGAACCGGTCGAAGCAATTGAGAAGGAGCAAGGAACGCAGAGACAAAAGGAGAAATGAAAGCAGCGAAAAAAATTGAAAGCTTCATTTGAATCAAGCAACTGTAAATAATGAATTATATTACTCTTTTTCAAGAAATCAATTTCATGAAGACGTTGAAAGTCAATTTGAACAAATGTCATAGAATAATTTCAGTGAAAGAAGGAGGTCACAAAATATACAAATTTTGACTTTTCATTTCTGGAAGAGAAATTTTTTTGCCTATTGAATTTTTCAAAAGATCTTTTTCGTTATTTTAGTATAATCTAGATTAAAATAAATTCGTTGCACCCTACATAATAATATATCCCCAATTTGACCTACTGTAAGACAACTAGTTGGATAATTAGATCACTATGACGCATCACTGGATCCTCTGCAAGCTAGGGACAATCCCTAGTTGGCCTAATTTTAAACATTTGTGTGGCACTTATTTAAATATCATAATTTCTCGTCCACAAAAAGCCATCAAACCTCTCTCAAGTTACCAGTCGCTTCTGAGTTAACTGGCATGCTTCATGAGTGAAAGATCAGCAGAAATCACTATTTTTATTTCCAGCTCACAGTTAAAAATCAAATAAGTATGGATGGATCACGAAATATGAAATTGCATTAGGCTCAGAGTAAATCATTTCTACCTCTTGCACTCGGTTAGCAGAATCTGCAATATGTAAATTTTGTCAATCTTACAGCAGAAAAAATGTGTCAAGAAAGAAGTGTGACAAACATAAGCATTTAAAGATTCGACAAATGAATACTCAGTACTGTAGAAAAAATGCAAAGCTACTAGGAATATCAAAGAGTTACAGCCATTCCAAGTTCATAATATCAAACAGCATTAGCTTGAAATCTGCAAAAATACACTGAATATGAGACAGCAAGACAAAGATACAGAAAGATAATTTGTTTAAGCAGATATCTTTAGATGCATTTATGGATAAAATTAGCAAAGCTTATTTCATTTTCAAAGGTAAGATTGTTAATGTTGCCACTCAAGTACTGTGCAATAAAATGGACATGCAAAATGGAAATAAATGGTTTCATGAGCACATAGTACAAAAAGATGAATCAGATGCTGCCGTAAATACTTTTGAAGGACTGACCTTTGTACCAGAAAAGAGTCATTATATTCTTCAAAATTCAAAGTTTTGAACAGTTTTCAACTGCAATTTGCTCTCTTGCAGCAAGTTTCTCATTGCCTTTATTTAGTTCAGTTTTTTTTTACTTATTTGCAAAATTGGTTATTGCATAGATTTAAGACATCCAAATGAAAAAATTGTTTAAAATATTGTTTGTTGACTTGTCAATATAAATTTATCTGCAGTTTTTTTCATCCTTGACAAATCTTGTTCTTTTGCTATTGTTGCTAATGAGGCAATGTATGAATCCAACGGTTATATTAAAGTTTATCTTTCTTTCAAGTTCAAGAGAAAAATTTACAATTTTCATGGCCTTGCACTATCAATGCTTGATTTAAAGTTCAAAGAAAAGAACTGCTTTAAACTTGTCCAACATTTTTACATGTTTACAGTCAGAAGCTTTAGAAAAACAAATTGGCCTAACATTTGATGATGCTGCTGTTATAATAAGTTGTTCTTCTGTATTGAATATGCTTGTTAGGATTCTTGGGTGAATGTATAGCTAAGTATGATAATATTTGGAAGCATAGGGATTCAAATCCGAGACCTTGGTACTACTAATCGTTGAACCATCAACTCCCAAGAGGTAGGGGGCTTTAGGGGTCCTAGTATCTGAGGACAGGGCAGATATCCTGACAATGCTATCAGCAAATTTTGCTAAAAAGTGCACAAAAAAACTTGACAGATTACAAAAACTAGTGGGGAAGAATTACCAGTTGCATGTAGTCATTGACAAAGTTATAATTATTGCTGTCAATAGAGTAAATTCACGGTCAAAATGTGGATCCTCATTATCTTTCCAGAAAATGCATGAAATATTGATATGAACAATTGGTTGACCTGATGCATACGTACCTATTTTATGGAATTTTAGTAATAAAAACTGCAGTTGGACTATAAAAAAACGAACATCATTAGTGATTTTTGCAGTCAAAATAAATATGGCACAATTTCCAGATAAAATGTTTTGAGGTGTAAAGTCAACTGTACGGTTACTCACTGAGCAAATCAACAGGTATTTAAAGTGTTTCAAGTAAAGACTAATTATTCGAGAACTGTATGAAGTATTTCAAGATTTTACCAGTCATTTCAAACAAATTTTTCTGTGCATAAACCTGGATGAAGTGTATATTTTGGTTAATAAATGGAAAAATCTTTTAATTTCTGCCTTCTTTGTCTTTTTCATTGATATTAATGAATTAAAAAAAGAAATGTTGTCATCAGCAGCAGTTGAAATGGTTAAATGTTTGATCGAAAATGTCGATAAAATGATAATAAATGTTGTCTAAGATGATCACTTGTGTCTGCCAACAACGTCCTTGGAATTTGGAACTGCTATTTTGTATTTGCTAGCACAAGAACAATCAAAAACACAACTTAAGCACATCATTTATATGTCAGATTGACTCCTATGCAAATCAAGACTTTTTATCTTCATGGATTTATGTAGAAAGGTTAAAAGAAATTAATGAGAATTTGGATCAGCTTTAGCCTTTGTTATGCCAGATTCACATAAACTGGAGTCCGATTTTTTAGTCTTGAAGGTCACAATAAATTAACAGCAAGTACTATTGTCTACTCATGTGCTTGAAGGTCAATTGCAAGCAAAGCAATATGTTGAGCTACTTGAACTATGCAGCATTACATCAAAGACTGACTGACAGGATGCCATGTATTTAGCTATTGAGTTACAAACCTAATTTAGTTTCAAAATCCCTAATTAAGTTGCAATATTTTCCTGAAAATAAGTCAAGTTAGGGATTTTTGAAAATCCCTAGTTTACAGAAGCCTGTGTGTCACACAAGATTCATAACAATAAAGTCTTATTGAGCACTTGGCAGCAAACCGTTTTCTTGATCTTTTGTTCTCTGCCAGTGCTTTCGTCTTAAATGGGGATAAATGAAAAAAAGGAAACCTTACAAAGTAAGAAATGCATGAGTTTGAGACTATATGTTCATATACTGGATTGCTGCCCAGTGCTACATTCATGAAAAAGCCCAGCTCATGTGTACATGTATAAATGAGTAAGCTGAGTTGCCTATTGAGGATTGAAATCAAATCAGTTTGATTTTCTTTATCAGAACATCACTCTTGAGCGAAGTAGTGCTTTCCTCAATATCTGCAGGTGGAATTTGAGCTGTAAAAACGAATCCACGTACGATGTGGTACAAAAGAGGTCCCCACTGCATTCGTCAGTGGTTGACAGAGCAGCATAAAAGAAAGTACGAGTACTATCCAAGCGCCAGGAACAAGAGAAAGGAAGTTTAAAGCAGATTGCAAAACTAATTGTAAATAACCCTGGAAAAAGAGCAAATACGCAAGTCTAATAATATTTAAAAAAAACTAACGATAATAATACATATGAATCAGCCTGTTCTATAATATGAAAATATCACTTCCTTCCGTGCAACTATTTCTGCCATCTTCATATGCAAGCATTTATGAACAAATACTTCAAAAACAGAAAAGAATGAATAGGTAAAAAAAGTTTGATTTAGTAATATTATGAGCTTTTTCATTTAGGCTCCATCGAATTAGAGGCCGATTCAGGCTCAGAAGATGGGGAAAGCATGCGGCCAGGAGGGGGAACATTAGATATTATCTTGGATCCTAGGCCAGCTAGTGCAACAAGGGCACTTTGAACACCAGTAAGCACTTCTGAAAGCGCACTGGTAAGCTCCTGCAATGTAAAATATTTACATCTTTATTCAAATACATAAATCACATCATTTGTTCGAATGAAGTACTGCAAGTATAAAAATCTGTCACATGCATACGAATAATAATTTACCATGTTTCTTCGAAGTGATTTTTTTATCTAGCTTGATATTTAAAAAAGAGAGTAAAAACTTTGAATTCGTACTTTTGAATGTATTCAGAACGTACAGCTACTTCATATCGAAGAAAAAGAAAAAAACTACGTGAATTAGTCTATAGAACATATATATTCTTAATTTTTCTGCCTTATCAGAAACAAATTTTTTATTTGCTCCATTTTAATTTAACTAGCTCTAGAACTCTAAAATACCTTACAAGCCGCCCCCCCCCTCTAAGCTGACTTCGTGAACACATGAAAAGTTATGCAACGTTGTAGTGTCACGACAAGTAGTCTACGTAATAGCACTACATTCATGCAAAATTCATATGGGGGTAGCTCTGTATTAGCATTCTCGTCTTGTCTGAAAAGTTACCACTTTGTTGAATTAAAGAAATTTATATTATCAGCGTGTATTAATGCTGTCATCGAAAATTTATTCAATTTGAAAGCTCACAAGAGTGAAATACATCTAATATTACATTAAAAGTTGAATCAACAACATAAAACAATATATATACATATATATATTATTTTACTCTGTAATTATAAAACAATGGTTCAATAAATTTTAGCCGAAATAACTTGCGAAAATTTTGGCCTAGGATAATAATATCAAGTTTGCTGAATTATGGACAGTTATAGTCGGTATAAGCCACGTAATTACGACCACCCTGACTACAGGAATATATGAAAAAATGCATACCTTATTTTGAGATGCTTCTTTTATCGATTCCCCAGCCAACTGCTCTAGTTTGTTCACATTTCCAGATATCTCTCCTCCGAGTTGTTTTACCTCCTTCAATGCGTTGGCAACCTCATCTGATGTCTAAAACATTTAAATCTAATAAATGCATACAATTCCGCATTAAAATTATATTACATGACAAAAAATGCATAACTTATTGAAACTAGCACCTTCCTTCAAATACGACACGTATCAAATTTCAAAAACCCTTTCGATGCAACTTTTCATAATTCAGTTTTCGAATTGATATTCAACATAAAAACTTTGTATAAAAAATGCAAAGAAAAAAGAGTAGAATAATTGCGTATGTACTTTAGTGATGAGAAATCTGGTATTTTTAACAATACTAGAAACTTGAATCTACTGTCATAATAGACAAAAGGTGGCAGATCTTACAATAAAAAATTAGAATATTGGACAATATTTAAAATTAAAATTTTTTAAAGTCAAGAAGTTTCACCTTGACGGATTGTATTCCTTGTACGGTTCTCTTAAACATTATATCAAAAGATTTGATTTCGCTTTCTGGCACTTTTGAGTTGTCAAACGCCCGAAGCGCTGCAGAGAAAGAGCCTTTGACAGCCTTAAAATAGCTAGAAGTTGCTTCTACGAGGTCCACCACAGTCGCTGCAGTCGATTGCGCCTACGCATATTATTTAAATTTTAAATAAACAAATGTATCTGAATATTTGTGCGAATGTCTCTGTACAGGCAACTTCAGATAAAGGAGTTGGCTTCTAGCAAATTTTTATTTATACTGGAAAAACAAAAAAGTCATGTCGTGCCAAGTTGAGCTTCAGATTTTTTTTCAGGTATACCAAAGTTTAACTTATTATGTATCTAGACACGTAAAACGATGCTGTGGATAATGTCTAGAACAAATTGATATAAAATATTGACGCACCAATATAAATATTATTCTAGAATTATTAAAGAACATTCTAGTACACTGCACATTCTATATAGTACATTAAGTAGTTGCTAATATTTTTTAAAAGAAAACTACTGATCTATATCCTTCCAAAAGAATACATTTATGCTACATTACAGTTTTTCAACTGCATTCAAGTTCTAAAAAGTATGATATCATTGAATCAGATGAAATATAGAATTAATTTTAATCCAATCGTAGTGAACACACCTTAGGACTGCGCAGATAATTCCCTAGAGACTCAGAGCCTAATTTTAGCGTTTTCCCAAACGCATTAGCTGCATCAATGCTAGAGGTTTTGGCGACGTTAGTTAGTTCATCTACTGTCAACTCCAGTGCTTCGCCGATACTCAGTTTACCAAAGTTTTCAACACCAATTTCAGGAACAACAACTACCTGAATGACATAATGGATACAGAGAGTGGACCTTAAGTAATTTATTGTTACTGGCAAGACTTGCACATTTTTAACAAAATAAACTTATTATATCTATTTCCTCTCGCTCTTTAATGATCTGCCCTACTCAACAAACTATAATACTTTAAATTATAGCAAGGCAAAGGTCCAGCAATATTAATCTAGAGAGGTTTTTCTCTTATTTACTAATTTTATTTGAAACTAAAATGGTGAAGCAAACTACAATAAAATTAAAATAGTTAAAAAGATAAAAATTATGACTTCACTCAACCATAAGCAGTAAGTTTGGAAAATAAAAACTCTGACTAAATTTTCTCAATCGCATTGAAATGATCGTATGCATAGGCAAATAATTCATTCTCACCTCTTCAACCTGCTCCATATCTTCCCTCAACACCTGACAAGCATTGAAAGGAAATAAATCTATTGGTGACTTTTCAGGTTTTTAAGAACTTCAACTTATCTGTCTTTTCAAAGATTCAGATATTCTCAAAGATGTTGGAATTGACATATCATATATATATATATATGTTCTACCCGAATACAAAGAAAAGTATACATATGAAAATGTTAGATATCCGCAATGTATCCTTATATACAGCGCATAAATATGTTAAACTGCATAATGAACTGTGAGCTGTTACAAATAAATCGATTTGTGTTCTTCCGCTCATATTATTCCGCTGCCAACCAAACTTTTATCTACTACTTGAGTCTCAATAAATATTATTTATACATAAATTTTCAACCTCTTTTTTTTGTCTCGCCGCACTATCAAATCTCTCGCGCAACGCTGCTACAGTCATACTACTCTCAGCCATTGATTTAGCACTGCTTATAAGAAGCTCTTGTAATCCCTATTGTAACAAATATATATATATATATATATATATTAAAACATACTTGGCAATGTATTATATTCATTCTTATAATAAGAAGATATATAGAAACTTTTCGCGGTCACAAAATGGTACTCTAGAACAATTTTCGACGTGCTTTAGTTCCAAATAAGATACCAGCATCCTTTCCCTAGAGCGGTAAAATCGAAAAAAACAGTTGAAAACTATAGCAAATATATGTGATTCATTTTTATCAGCAAAAATTATATCAATATAAAAATTTTGAATTCTGTGAGTAACAAAAAAGGCAAGGGATTCAGTTACACTACCCTATAGCTTCCGGAACAAGTATGCATATCGAAGGGAAACTGCGTATTCATTGATTACAAATTTAAAATTCGTGATAGATGCATACTGACTAAAACATGTGCATGAATAAGCGTATGCTATACCTCAAGGTCTTCCCAATTATAGGCTCGAGCACGTGAATTATCTCCTGGCTTCGGTAATGCAAACAAGACTCCATCTATCTTTTCAACCCCTGTTATCGTAGCGGCAAGTTCTTCCTCGAGTTGTTTTTTGCAATCGTTCATATCTGAACAAAGATTCACTTCGATATCTATTAGTTCAACCTAATAGAATAACAGATAAAAAATCAGCAAATAAAATAAGCTACATATTAAATTTGTATATTACTTGTGCTAACGTTAGCGGCTGATAGAGCATAGAGATAGAGAGACATCAGAGAAAAAGAATAAGAAAGACAGTGATATTATAGAACACATGCATACTTCAATATGGGCATTATTTGTTAAAACTTTCATTATTAACTTTTCATTATTAACTGCAGTTTAAAATAGTTCCTAGTATACTGGATATTACACTATACTAGTCTCCATCAGTACAGACATAGTCAACTAGGCATGGTCAGCCACATCTTGCCAACTTGGTGATATCCACGAATTGAACTGAAGAGCCTTTAGATTCAATGCCAAAGATTGCAAAATCACAGGTTGATATATTGTATAGAACTGAAAGAAGTGCCCATTTTCTAGGATTTTTAGAAGTACTAGTGTTGTTTCACTAAAATCGAAAAAAGTAATGAAATGAACATACAAAATTTCAATAAATTTGTTTACACATTTTCCTCCTGTTATTTAAAAATACAAAAAAGTAATCTACATATTTGCATGCAGTACTTGCCTTTTTGGACATGGCAGCCTCGAATTGTGCCCGAATGGACTCTTCTTTGACCTGCTCGTTAATTCCCATCATTTGAATCAAGAGGTCCTTTTCTTGTTCAATTAATTGTTTTTTTTTATACAACTCTCGATCAAACTGTAATACATACATTAAAAAGGCATATGAAAATTTTTTCCTACAAAAATTGTTTTAACACGAATTTACCTGAGCATCGTACTTGACAACTACTTTGTTGAATATGTTATCAACATCATTACGATGAATCATATAAAAAAACATATAGATATTGTTAGGTGAAAACATAGAAGTGACAATTAAATAATTTAAAAGTAATTAGACCTTTGAGAAATCATTCTGAAAATGTACTTTTCAACAAAAAATTAATTTATTACGAGCTGAAAAGTAATCAAAGTATATCATTTCTTTTAAGTTTCCTTTTTGCTGAGAAATCATGGTTACAGAAGGGAATAATCGAATTGATTCCAAAGAAGGTTAAGTGTGAGTTCAAATTGAGCAAGATACTACTGTGCACTGTCAGTCTGCCTATCTATCTATCTATCAATTGGACTATTTATATATTTACTGATTCAGATGTAGCAAATCTCTTGGGACTTTATCATCCAAAAATTTGAAGCTGAGCATAGAATAATATGATACTTTATTTATTCGCTGTTGGTGCAATTCGTCAAAAAAAATCCTTTCTATTCAAAAATAAACGACTGCATTTATATTCATAATAAGTCACCTGTTGTAAAATTTTAAGCAAATCTTTCTGTCTTCCTTTTTCAGCCACCAACTCTTCATTTAATTTTTCAGTGATAGAAGCAAGTTCTGCTGCGATAGTTTTTTCAATTTCAGTTCTGCGTGACATACTCTGTTGAAGCCTAGATGAAAGACTTGACATTCGATCACTGCGCAAATTCATTTTTTCCATCTCCGCTTTCACCTACTCCACATAAATTAATAAAAAATTAAGTAAATCATTGGATAGCAAAAATTGATGAACTTGTAGAATAGGCTGTTAAAGCAAGGAGTATGTTGAAAACAAAAATATGCCACTATTAAAGGAGAAGCTGAAAGGTCGAACATATTCTTTAGTGACCGCAAAGCTCAGAATGAGGCAATTTCAGTCGAAAGGTTAAGAATAATTTCTGAATTGTTAAGAGTTAAAAACAATTTTGTATCTAGTTTACATTCGCATTGAAAAATTTTACCTCATGTCAGAAAAACATGAATTTATGCTAATGAAAAATAAATGTATGACCATAAAAAATTCTATTAATATTCGCGAAATACCTATTCATTTTTTGGCAGGGTTTTAATGTTGAATTTTGAAATTTATTTGGTTATTCAATAGAACGATACAACACAGCTCAACTAATTAAGCCAATAAAATATTTGGATAGAAAATTTGTCAACAGCTCTAAAGTTACAACGTCTAAACCTTTTAAAAATGAAAATTTTAAACGGTTTTACATTCAAATAAACTTTCCAATTTTTTATATAGATCTTAATATTTATGTAAGCGTTATATGAATGTATGTATGCATTCAAACGACAAGAATCAGCATATAGCTGTATAACTCAAAGTAAGTCATATTACCGATAGAGAAAGATCTTGGTCCTGAGGTGCCTCTAAACTCTGTGGCATTTCAGTAACACTTCTATCTTCAACAATTTCCTCCATTTTTTCTTCAATAATATCAACAATTTCCTCCATTTTTTCTTCAATAATATCGACAATTTCATCAGTAATTGGCAGTTCTAAGTTTGTTATCTCTTCGATTACAGCCACGTTATCTTCAATAATTGATGGTTCCATGTCGGTTTTCTCTTCAATTTCACCAGTAATCGTTGGTTCTGAGAGATAAATTCCAATGTATATAAGAAACAGCAGCCCTCTGAAAATTACTTCTAAATTAGGTATTCGGTTTAATTTTGATCTATGATTCGGTATGAACAGTTCAATTCAAAATCAAATAATTCAAATCTTGAATCCAACTATTTTTCCTTTACCACAAATTTGATGGTAATTCAAAACAATGAAAACATGCATAAATTAAAAGAAAAAGATAGTGCGCTGAAAAAAAGAAAATGTTTCACGCATTAAAGTCAAAATTGCTACTTTATTTGTAATAGAGCAGAATCGCACCACAAAAATATAATATTGCACTAGTTAGAGCATTTCAAAAAATATATTAATATCACAGCAGCAATAAACGATACATATATATTTAAAATATGTTGCTATCAGAGCAGCAAAAAACAAATGTATTAATGCACTTAGAGAAGCAGATTTCAGATTTCCAATGTTTTAAAACCTTTTGAATATAGAAGTACTTATTTCTGAAGCATTAATTAGGGGGAATTATTTTTTGAAAGCGCAGAAACAGCCACTAAAAATGATGACGTTAAGAATAATATAGATGCCACTAATGATAGAGGATTTGAAAAACAAGCATATACTATCAACTTAAGTTATTACGACGAGTTATTAGTCGTAAAAATGGCATATTTCTGAATAGTATTTGGAACATTAAAAAATTTAAAAACTTTAGGGGCATATTCTGCACTTTTACGGAAAAAATTTTAAAATATTTTTGAAATAAATATCAAACTATAAACAATTTCAACTCAAAAGCAATATGGAACCTGGAGTTGAAGTAGGTTCAAAAGGGACTACTGTAGGCTGCATTTGCATCATTTCAATTTCTGCTCTTTGTTTCATGTATGCCTCATAAGGAGAAAGTTCAACATCTTCTTTAGTAGCATAGAGGCATTTATGTATTACTCCTCTCCTCTTCTGCGAGTAAATTTGTTGAAAACCAGTAAAAAAAAATATCGGATATGAACAGATATCTGTTGAAGTTAATTTTTATATGAACAAAGCCAAGATGCACAATGTTGAAAATATGATTCGAGAAAAGTTTTGGGCTAAAAATATCACATAAATATGATCGAGTTCTTGGGATAATCGTGTCCATTAACACCATGAAAGCATTAAACTGATCTAGAAACCCATTTTCATAAGAAGAGGATATGAACATGAACTATTTTAAAGTATCATGGCATAAAAGACACAAGATTAATTTTTAATGATTATTATAATAATGTTTGTGTTTGGAGAGAATGATCGATAACAACAGAGGTATGATGAAATATTAAGTTACCGAATGTTACGATCTTAGGTTGACACCTAAAAAAGAGATCTAGATTCGTAAAGTCGAGAATTTATAGTCTAATATAAGAGTAATGTATATTTATTGCACTCACATAATGCACAAATCCGGCAGACTGAGAGCATTGAGCAGGTCGAACTGGAACAGAATTGGAGGCAAAGTAAAAGGCACGAACCTGCACCAATGTACAAAAGAATTCAATCATTGAATACTGCATCAATAATCATGCAGTTGACTTGAGTGCAATGTAATACGCAATATTTGAAGAAAACACGAACCAAAGTGGAAATACATAGACATGCTGCAACGATGCATCTAAATCTCCCAAAAGAGTATGCTATCTGCTGGAACTGCATCATTGCAAGTGAGATTAGCTCTGCAGTGCAAATGGTCCAATGTTTGACTGAAAAATAAAATGCTCAACACAATTTTTCTTGAATAAAGCATGATAGTGTTGTATTCGAAAAAATGCGTAGTTTAGAATAAAATCAGAATGCAAGTAGTACAAAACTCTTTCAGTTCTTCGATTTTTGCTGATGATCAGGCGTATTCAATAAGAAATTATTTACCTAGCCAATAGAATTCAAAACACGATGCTCAACCTCTCCTTTAAAAACCTCTTATCTTGCCATTTAATGTAGAAAAAATTTGTTATAAAGCGCTAAAGTTTTCTCGAGTTTAAAAGATTATTGGTTTGGATAAAATTATCCATTCAAAGATGTAGAGGACATGTTCTTCTACTTCTATATTTAGGATTAAATTTGGTCTAGTAAAACTCAGATTTCAAATTGAGTTATTCAACAAATTTAGCATTATTTGAATGACCAGATAGCCTTGACCTGTGGCTCACTATTCCTTAACTTTGATAGCAAGCTTATGAGCTGATGAGACTACTACTGTTCAATTGGCTGTATTCATTTTAATATAATCTTTACATGATATTTAGAACCAATATATTTGGGCACAACAACTTTGAAACTGACATTGATGACTATTCACAGGATGTAGCAGTAGTTGAGGAAACTGAATATTAAGTAACTGTTTCACTGTGCTTTGATTCTATTTCCATTTAAGATGGCTATCTTTTAGCCATTCATGCTTTCAAATCTTTACTTCATATTCTCAGCTCAAGTGTACCACTCAAATCATGATAATTACAATATTTCATATGTTTTTATTAGGACTACAACTATGCATTAGATCCGCATGTTCTAGAATATTCCATATTATGGATCCTGTTTCATGTACTTTGATGACTCTTTGTAAATTAGCCAATGGAAAATGTGTCTTATCATCAACTTCAAGCTAGTCATAAATTATTCTTTTATTTCTTTCATATTTATGTTTTCATTCATTAGTAAAAACATAACCACACTCAAATATACGCATAGCACAAGAGTTAATAGACTTGTATTCTTTTCTTTCCCCTATTCCTTTTTTTGCTGCTGATCCATCTTCCTAGTTTTGTAATCTTTATTTATTCTATTTTTTCTTGTTTAACCGTTTTTTTTTTGCAAGTACTGACAGTTCCCTTGAATACAAAATTTTGCAATCCACTTCATTAACTAGATTTTTAAGGATAATACTGTTCTACTTTTTTGTTATCCACTGTCATTAATGGAACTTACTGAATATTTCTAAGCTGTTGGAAATGTCAAAATAATAAAGAAAAAACCTAGAAACTGTCAGGATTTCCATGCATTACTGTTCCGATTCCTATTTTAGATTGTGACCCATGACCTGTTGTATCCGTCTATATACATCTTAATTCGTATCTTATTCTAGACTTATCTTGTCCATCTACTTGTGATTACTCCAGGATCCATTCTACAAATCAAAAGTTCATTCCATGAAGTTTTATTATCAATATTCCTGATTCATTTGTAATTACACTATTTATTTTATTACCAACCAAAATTGGAACTTTTGTTTTCTTGTAAACCTCAATTTTGAAGAGAATCTCTTGAATTCTACAAATTCTTGTATTTTATGCTTTCCTTTATCTTTACTCAACTTTTCTACTTCTCCCATAGAAGTGTGCTCCCATAGAAGTATGCTCCCATAGCAGTATGCTCCCATAGTATGTGATAAGTAGCAATTCTTGTATCTGAATATACTGTTTTTTTTTCTATTTCTCTTTCTGTTGCCTCACATTGTGATTGGATCACAGTGTGTTGCATACTTTCATCTTTCCTTTTCTTCCTAGAAGTATTCAATGCATCACAGTATGAATCATAGCATGAAACAATGCAAAGGAAGAAAACAAGGTAACGTATGAAAGTATATTGAACTAGAGCAAGAAAAACTATATTCTGCATGCTATCAAAGCATACTGCTATGGAAGCATGCTATGAAGCAGTAGAAGAGAAGTGAAGAAGTTTAGCAAAAAACCATCAAACAGAGTTGAACTATTCAAATAGGGCCTACATGGTGGAATAGCTCTTTGTAATATTCCTGTAAACAAATAGAAAAATTGTGTAAAAAAACTATAGGTAGAAATTGTAAGTGAGTGTAGTTTTGTGGCTGTAATGTAGATGTTTAATTAGGTAATGGACCATGGATCAGAGTCTTGAGTAGGAATGGTAGCTGTAATAGGAACAAATCTTAACAGGAGATGCTTCTTATATTTTTAACAAAATCAATTTCCAATCTTAACTGAATTCTTGGTATGATTTTCCTCCACATTAATTCCACCATTTTCTTTTTTTGCAAAAAATGTTACTGCATTTAGGGCTCAATATTACTATGGGTTTACTTCCATTGCAGTGTTAAGTTTCATTTTTTAATACGCTTGTTTTTTTCTTCTACTTTTGTTTTCTCTATTTATATATACTCTTTCTTTCTTAACTTTGACTTATCACTTACATGGACAGAATATAGGCTTATAACAAAATAAAATACAGCTATGTACTGCATGCATTAGTCTCCAAAAATTTTAAAACAAGTATCTTGCATCTGTAACTCCAGTATATTTTTAATAAATATTAAATAGTTGTGAGCTTAGGTTCAAAATAAATACACAACAGTATATTCGTCATATTAAGATTGTTGCATCTAATAAAGACTAAAATTGGTTAAATATGATTATTTCAAAGTGGCATGTCATCATTGAACTTGAACTATAAAATATGTTGATAAGAAAATTTACTTCTGATAAAGCAAGTAGTCTTATACTCTAGTCTTGCTAATCAACTGTATACTTACAGCTCCTGTTCTGTTTCATTCTGTCCTGTTCAGTATTTTTTGTCTTGTCAACATTTTGACTTTGAAATCTATCTGTTCAGTTATTTGCTAAGACTGATGCATTGACAGTAAAACATACTTTATAATTTTAACATCATATAAAAAATGATCAACAAAAAACTTTCAATAAATAATTAATACGCTGCTGCTTATTCAACGTCACACTGATTGAATATGATAATAATATCAATATTTTAAGTTTGAGATATGTCTAATTTGACAGTTTATGTCTAATATGGCAAGCTATTTCCAAACAAATGTAACATTTAATAATTTATTTGTTTTTGTTATGTTTGCATTAATACTGCTAATCTAATCTTTCTAGATCTATCATCTTTCTAGATCTATCATCTATTCCAAAATGGGCTAGAATTAACGGGGGTGAACATGTTCGAACAAATTTTTAATCATGTTTAAAGAGTGATTGATGAGTCTTTCAAAAATTTAAATCGACAATGATGTAAAAAAGAAATTTATCGCTTCAGTAACTTGAAAAATTTATCCACATTGTTTAATGGATGTTAAGAGATGTTTTGGAAAAAAGGGATCAATGGGGTGAGCAGTCCCGGTATAACACCTACATTACAGTCAATGTAATAGTTGTATGAATATACATATCATTGCAACTGCTGATCTCATATACTCTTTAACTCGATATATATATATTGCCTAGATAATAGAAGTATAAAGGTTGAATCAATGGGAGAACACATCAATGATTTAGAGAACATGTCAAGTGACGCCACAGCATGCTATTATAGTAGAAACAAAAAGATTAGTTAGGAATAAGTGCTGGCAACTTACCTGCATGCAGAACAATCGAAATTCATTGCAAGGAAATATATTTGTACTGAGCTTATAGAAATTGTAGCACCTCACAATTTATGGGATAAAAAATTGGCAAGAATTTTCAATTGCAGAGAATAAAAAAATGCTATTGAATTAGGAGCTTACCCTTTTTCAATTCACAGATGTACAAAGACAATTTTAAACAAAACAGATAGGTACTCTATTATGAACACAAATGCTCAAAATAATATACAGAATGCATACATTGCATCTTCCAATGAAAAATGCTTATGTAGCAAACTCAACCCCGATTCGCCGAATCTGAAGAATTTTGATTATCGCGCAATTGCCAATTTGTATAAGGGTATACCATTTCAGGTTCTCGAAGGCCACTTGAATTAGAGACATGAACTTGGGCTGCACTAGCCAAGGCCCAAACGGGTACTACTGGGGCCCATGCGGGCCTCTCTTGCATCGTGTGAATCAACGGTATATTTTGACTTGAAGATGTTGCATATATTGCAGTGACTGGTACTGCTGGGACTGTTTTTTCGTCAAAAGATGCAGGGCAATTTGATTCGTCGAGAGATTTTTCAATCTTTTTCATCTCCCACTCAGCTTGCAGTACTTCCTGTACACATTAAAATATTCAATATTTTACTTTATTACTGCTCTTTAAAAATAGGTCCCTACAAAAACTATAATAAATGCAAAAACTCGCTTGAAAATATATGTTGAAGTTCTTGAATCAATTTTTACTTCGAAAAAGACACTTTAATAAATTTGAAAAATCATCAGACAACTTACATGCACTATTGATAATATGGAATATAAACTTTTCTCTTAAAAATCAACTTGATCACAATTTAAAAGTTGTTCATACCTCAAACCGATAAAAATTTTATAAATTTGTTGAATTTTTAATGTGATTTATCTCGAAGGTCGAAAGTGAATAGAAGAGGGAAAAAATGAGAGAAAGGGAAGGTAAAATTTATAATGAATGTACGATACCCCAGTTTCTGATTGTTCTCAGAACAGCATTCGAAGAAACAATTTAAAAGGCTGCTCTACTATACATGTAGAGTAAACTAGTCAAAATCAATATAAACATAAATGTAATTTTATATGTACAATTAAATAATATACATATTTATATATATTGCATAAACACCTCTGGCTTAAGTCGCTGTTCTGGATCGTGCTGGAGCAGAGTTTGATTCTGGTGACAAGTCTTCACGAGACTCGAATGATTTTGAAGAATGGAAGCTAAAACAACATCTTGAAGTGTATCTTCCTTACATTCATCCATGTTCATCTCTTTCTGACGTCTTAGAACGTTTATCAACCCATCTTCTTCAAGAACCTGTGGCTCTAAATCACCATCTTTTTTGTCTTTAAAAATAAATTTTGATTTTGTAAGTCACCTCTCAGTCATCTTTATTTGTGATATTTCAAATATGGATATCTATTGTTCTCTTAGCCACTATCTAAACATTTTAATTCTGAACATACATATGTATGGCATTACGAAAGACGCAAATAAATTTATAAAATAACCAGAAGTATGGACTTAATTGAACATGTCAAATAATACTTTTTGTGAATGAGAATTTTCATATAATAGTAATCGAATTCATGGAATACAAATATCACATCCTCGAGAATAAAAGAATATCTACAAATTCGAATGAAATATATAGTAATGAAACAACGGAAAAGTAATATCTACAGCCACATGAGCATCTTCTAGTTCAATCGGCCAATGGAAGAATGTTAAAACGAACAATAATATAACCTTTGATTTTCTCTGCAATCGTTTCCGACTCAGATTGCTTATTTTCGGATGATGCGGCACTTTTTTTGATGTCCTGCAGTACATAGGAATCCAGTCGCAACTCATGATCTCGTTTAGAAAACAACGTTTTAATATGTTTTCCATCTACAACTGTATCGGCCAATCCGCGCTTTGACGTCTGAAGCATGTAGATTTTCTCTTCTATGCTTTTGTGGCATATCTACATACATACATATAACCAGTTACTCACCATTGCTTCTATACAATATACATATCAAAATCTAAGTTTTTCAGCAACAATCGAAGCATTTACTCGAGTTACAAAATGTAGATTTCATTCGAACTGCTGGCATTGGAATGAATTCTGAATTTTGATTGCGCCTTAAAGTTCAATGAGAAACGGAAACTGAAATTTAGTCATTATTATTTTATAAAATATACCTTTTTATCTCATTGTATTTTAGTGACCATAAAATAAGCCATCGATAACCAATGGAATAAAAATTCGAATCATTGAGTGAAGATGAAAATCAAACGAATCATAACTAGAGTAATTTATTCCTTAAATTTATACATAAGTTGTGTAAACGACACGATTTGTCTGATGTTGACTTTGAAGTACTGCTTCATATCTTCATCTGTCATAAAATGTACTTAAATGTTGCTGTAGCAGAGTAGCTAACTTACCAGACGGTATACAATGACGTTTTTTGTTTGTCCAAATCTATAGCATCGAAACATAGCTTGCAAGTCATTGGCAGGATTCCAACTTGTGTCAACTAATATAACCCGATTAGCAGCAACAAGATTAATACCTATATAGATAAAATAAAAGCTAAAAAAATATTCTGAAGTATATGTGATAAAAAACAAAAAATATATAAAGTAATTGTTCTAATTTCAGGAATTTTAGACAATGCTTCCTTGTAATGAACTGATATGCGAACCAAGAAGTCTAATTCCTAAACTTTGAACTGTCCTTAACCTGACTTGTCAATGAAGCACTACCTGTTAGTGATAATGACTCGTTATCTGTCAACAGATAGTTAGTAACATAAATTTGTTACTTATCAATACAATGCAATCTGAACCGTTGACTACCATTAACATAGCATAAATTGTATCGAACTACTAGGATTAATACAATCAAATCCGGCCAGCAATAATCGAGTTTAAGCGTCAAACGAACTTCATTTAAAACCCTTTAAATTACAGGTAATATATGAATTTCAAATGATTTAAAAAATCATGCTTTCATTCATTGTGTGAATGCAAGCATTGATAAATAAGCACATGCAGCCTAGAACAAGTACAGTACGTAATATCTTCAGATTCGAATTAGAACTCTGTACCTATATTTCCAGCTTTAGTGGACACCATAAAAAGAGAGGCAGGATTTCCTGGTTCATTGAAAGCATTAACTCGTGCTTGCCTACAATATTTATATTAATAATTCATTCAATTCTATGCTCATAAAAAAACTATTGTTCGATTATGAAAAAATCTTTCAATTATGAATTTATACGTTTACATAGTAAGCTTAAAAATATAGCATTTACAAAAAATTGAAATTTAGCATCAGATTCGTGTAAATTAATATATGATAATAACTGTACAAACTATATATTTTTTACATGATCATATATACGTACATGTTGTAAAATATGCAAGAATATATATGCATAAAAGTACATGTGCCGACCTGTCCTTTGCACTCACAGTGCCATCAATTCTATAAAAATCCTTCGATTCTTTCCACGGACCCCACGTGGGCCCTAATCGAGATGGGGGTTTCACCGAAACAGCTTCGCCCCATCCCTTCGATCGCGTGAAAATCCTGTTTAAAAAATTCAATACAGTAGTATATTTGCTGAAGACGACCACTTTATCACCAACAAGAATGCTTTGTACAATAATTTCGAGTAATATCACAAGTTTCCCGCTTTTTCGAATGTCTAGAGTGGCAATGTCTAATTTTGAAAATTGTTCAGCATTAAAATGGAAGCGCCGTTTATATTTCTCTAGTTTTGCCTTCATGTCTTCCGAGAGAGATTCGGTTAAATCTCTTGTTGCGTTTTTTCGTTTCTTTTTTAAGCTAGAGTTCTCGGGAGTTTCTGGGGGACAAAAGCTTTCAAATCGATTTCTAACATTGATGTCAGAAATTCGATCTACTGACAAATTCGTCATAGCACCATCATTGATATTCCCTTCTATTGAAAGATTTAAGGCCTTTCCTACTAGAAAGAAAAGGACAAAAGTTGATATAGAAGTAGAGTCAAGCATTACTTCGATATTCAATAAAAATACATTTTTCTCAATTTTAATTCATTACATTATTGTTCAGATATTCCAATGATTGATTCAATCACGATCGAACTGTTGAGATATGAAAATAATTATATAGTAGCAGACAAACCATCATATTAAAATTGGTAATCCCTATCACCCACATACAATTTATATTACCTCTCCATGGTATAATTCCTGTAGTAGCCTGAAGACCTCCAGTAGCATATTTAGGTAATGAATCCCCCCAAGAACTAACTCGAGGAGTACCTCCAAACTCTACAGGCTTTTCGTCTAATTGATTTTGAAGCTTTCTTGCTAGAGCCAAGGCACCTGTAGTAGTACCATCATCGGCCTGTACTGGAGTATGATACCATTGACTTTTTACAGAAGGAACGGATCCAGGGGCATTGCCACCTCTCGGAGCCCCCATAGAGATTTTGACATCACCAGTTTCCGATGAAGGCTTTATTGCTGAGGAATCAGGTTCATCCCATTTCTGGCGCTTCATTAACTCTGCTGATGCTGCTCTTGCTGCATTTGATTCTAAATCATTAATAACTATTTTTTTAATATTTATTCAAGTAAATTATCATCAATACAACATATACAACTTGAATTTAATTTTAGCTTTTATTTCATTTTTTTGAAGTACATTATCATTAATAAATGTAAAACTTAGAAAACATAGCATAATGCAGTAACGAATATTAATAAAATATGCAAATTTATGCTGAAACCAGGGTTATTTGGACCCCTTATTTTACCTTTTCTTTTCGGTGTTTTTTTAGTTGGAACATAGTCTTCATCATATTCTCTATTGAATGCATGAGCTAGATCGTCTTCTTCAGCATCATCATCCACTATAAAGTCTGAGAGATTATCAGAAGTATCAACCTGCAGAGCATTAAAAAAATCTAGCATTAGCCCTTGTGGCATTTCACACTTCTTGCCTCTATGAAAATATACATGGCAGGTAAGTCACACCAGGTAGTAAGAATCGCCAACAAAGAATGTAGAAAACTAAAAATGAAAAAGTAAATATTATATTATATTCAAAAAGAAAAGCTAATGTAATGGATTAGCAAAGTCTACAACCGACAGGTGATGATACTATGGCAGCGTAAAATCTCTCGTTTTTTCAACATTTACGCCTGAAAAAGTTTAAGCGCATACAATGATGTTGCAAATAAATAGTAAGTGCACCCACCTCCTCAAAATCATTACACTGATCTCTACGATTATTTTTTCCACTGAGCATATCTTCAACCGCTTTTTGCATTTTTGCATCTATATCTTCGATGTCCACATCTACTTGTGGGTACTCGCAGGGAGGAAAAAAGTTCGCAAGCATGTGGTGCACGTAGGCAAACTGTATAGCATGCAGTACTGACAACAAAGGAATCTGAAAAAATGAAGTGCAGTTAAAAACGCAATGTAAATGGCAATATGGAATGATAAAGCGTTCCAATCTATCTATCAGTATGCATACATGTATTGAAAGCTTATATTTTATAACGCTAAATTACTGCAGTAAAGAGAGCAACAAAAAATACTCCAACAAAACATAGCAATCTCACTTTAGCAATAATATTTTAAATTTTTTAAAATGTCAAATAATTACAACTAAAGAAAAAGCGCGTTCTAATCAGTCTATCATCTTTCAATACATAATTTAGTATGCATAGAATGTAACTCCATACCTTCCCATTTGTATAGCTTCGACGATATATATTTCGTACAACCTCGAGCTGCTCATGGCTAGGTTCAATTCCGATGACGTATTCAGCCTTCAAAAAATGCCATAAAAAATGAAAATTGTACGCACGTGAAAATATAATTAACGGTTATATAAACATTATGGTTAATTGTAATTATCGTTGTACCGGCCATTCCAAGTAGATTGGGTAATCTTGGCTAAGTGCTGAGTATTAAGGGGAATCCTGATCAGGGACCCCAGTAGGTCAAGTTCAGTATAAGATCTAAATGAACATGAGATCGCGCATACTAGGATAATGGCTATATTACATGTTCTGGAGTTAATCCTCCATATCGACATTTCTCAAAACTTAATTACTGAGGGCATATAGGGCCAATATATTATTATTCAACTAACAAATGCTATATATTGCAATTTGGAATAAGATTAACAGGTGAGTAAATATACATTCAATGCTGGCATACATAATGCACAGTTGATGAAAATATGAAAATTAAACTATATAACTTAATAAGCATTACAAGCGAAAACATAAAAGCTTCAGTAAATTATTGTTTCATAAATGATCTAATGCACTGTCTCAAATGCACAAGTTTTTCCTACTTTCTTCATAAAATGAAATGTAAATATATTTGCATTCATGTATGCACATACAATGAAAGAAAGCCGTTTAAACAAATAAGGACATCTCACTGTTCGAAGCATATTTGTGAGCATCCCGAAACTAGACCAATGCGAAACAATTGAGGCAACTTTACTTTTTGTGCAACATGCAATTAAAAAGTCAGCTGGATCTAAACAGTTTTACATAATTTTTTAGGTCAAATAAGACTGTATCATGTTGTCTAAAGACTAATTCGGACACTAAAATATGGAAAGTCAATCGCAAACAAATAACCCTTGTCTTAAATAATTGATTGCTAGCGTATAAATGCAAATATCACCTGAGGAGGTCTCTGCAGTTCATTGATTAAAATTGAACTATCCCGTCTATGAACAAATGGCTCGATTTTTTTCTGAAGGCCATGAACTCGTCTCTTCATTGTCGAGACCTCAATTGGATTTGAATCAGCACTACTGCCCAAACCAATGGGCTCAGAATAAGTTTGTTTGAAATATGCTTGATTTCGAAGTAGGCCCGGCCTAAAAAATATTACGAAAAAAATTAGAGTGCTTATGAATCGAGTCATTAATACGTCAATAAAACTATCAAGCTGGGTGATTTTCGTTCTAATTCTATATTGAAAACAATGGAGCAGAGAAGGAGTTAATATTATTATGACCATGATGAATAAAAAATTGCAAACAAGATATTGTAATATTGATTTGAATCATCCAATCAAAATACATTTTCATTTACAAGGCATTCTTCCATTTAGGGGGTATCTAACTGGAAATGTAATATTAAACATTATGTACCAAATTTTATGCTAAATGATGTATTTATCTTGATAGGTTTCTGATATACTAGCTTTTACTGAAGCTGATTAGAATACTATACTATCCATTATACTAGTCATTATTATATATGTCAAGGATAGGGCAATTGATTCATTATGTAATTGTGCTCTGGGGGTTTATAGAAGCGTGTGCAGGGAGATTATTTACATTGGTGGGAGGGGCATATGTGTCCTTTCATAGGTGCAGTTTAAACTCCCCCGGGACATGTATATATGAACAGGTGGGGGAATATATCTGTCATTTAAAGGGGATAGTGGGCGTTAACACTGTCAGTGTGGAGCGTATCAGCCAATCACGTGTTTGGAATGCCTCCTGTAAATTTACATGGAAGGGGAGGGGGGTAACAGGGCAAGGGAAGACATTTATCAGGGGGATCATGATACATTATACTGACCATTTAACTATGCATATCAATTATAATAGTCTTTATTGAAATGATTCTTAGATTTTTTAATAATCTTACAGTGAAATAGCATATCATGCATGCATGTTATCTTAGAGATTCATCCCAATAGAAACTAGAGAGATTATTCATTTATAGAATATGCTTCTAGAACAATGCTCAACTTGAAGTATGAATGTATACTTCAATCTATGATGCCACCCTTTTTCTATGGCATCAACTAATCGTAATACTACAGAATTCGAAGGCGGTATCAATAAACTTGACTACTTCGAAATATTCCAGGACTACAGAAGAAATTTTCGCCCCAGAAACAAAAATGGCAGAATAATCGAGTTGCAATGACTTAAATCATATTTAATTGTATGCTCGATGAAAAGCAATGTACGATAAAAATTTATAGCAAATAATAAGTTGATGGGATGGTACTAATTTACACGTTGAATAGGACGTACGTGACAGGAAAAGTTAATACCTTATGTAATTAACCATTACGTAGTACTCCATTAAATTATTTTGAAGAGGTGATCCAGTCAGCAAAATGCGCCTTTTTGTTTTTATTCTCTCCATAGCTTTCACTAAAAATGTCTTTTCATTCCTTAGAAGATGAGCCTCATCCACCACCAGTATATCCGGGCCTTCTTCAAATAGGTACTTTTCAATCTGAAAAAAAGGTTTTTCAGCTAATTCCAAAATCACCAAGATCATTTAAATTCTTCCTCATATACGTTTGTATGCAGTTCACAAAACAGAACATGAAGGTACAAGATAAGAACAAATATTAGTTTATTTAATAATAGAATAGACTTAAGAGTAGTATAAATTATTCAAAAAGACTTTTTAAACTCAAAGCTGCAGAGAAATATCGAGCATATTGCAATGAATATACAATGAAACCTGCCTTCTCAAGTCTGATAAATATATATAATTACCATAGCTAACGGACCTCCTAGCTTCTCCCCACTTCTCAGATTACTTTTTGCCTTCTCTATATCTTTATTCAATATACATATAGCAGGGTATCCAATGATTAAGACTTTTCCTATCCGTGTATCATTTCCATATCTGCAGGGAAAATATGATACCCAACGTGTACAGTTGACATTCCATAAATCAACGATTCACTAAATGGTATGTTTTAATATTTTTAGCTTTTCCACTCCACCGACTCCGTTAACTTGTGTACTTTGATATCCCTAATCCGATATATTTTACTTGCTGATAATTTTTGGTGCAACCGACAGTATTAGTTTATGGAATATCTGGTGTATAAACGCATGTTTTCGAATTTTCATGCATTTGCTCGTGTTCCAGTATTGCTGTGCAGCAGCAGCATGCATAAGTAAATTCATACAAAAAACATACCTATCAATATTGAACTTTGGAGGCTCGTACCAGGATTCAAACACAGCACTTCTTTTATCATCTTTGTTTACTCCAATATAATCTGAAAGATCGAATGATTGTACCTTACAGTCACTCCCCGACACTCCCCATTTCGAAAACTCTTCTTGCCAATTTTGAATCACATTTTTCGGGGATACAATCAATACAGTCGATAGCTATAAAAATAAAGATGAACAAAAAATTTCCAAATAACTTTGAAATGATGACTCGAAATTAAGGAAAAATGGGTCTAAAAATTTATCATATTCAACACAAACTTGTGAAAAAAATTGTTAGAACTAACCTAATTAAGTGAAATATTATTCATGAAATGGCAATATGATAATGAGCACTACTAATATTTTAAAAAAGTAATTCAATAATTAAGAAATTTTCTTAATTTCGTGAAATATGCCGCATTGTGAGGTTTTCAAATAAAGATTTAACAGAAATATCACAATGAAGCTAGTTTAAAAAAACGGCAAGTTAAAATAACATACATGCAAAATGCACCTTTGGCTGCCCATCGGGTTTTTTTAGCGACTTTAATTTACTGCTATTAAGAATTGCACTAAGCAGCGAAATCACCTGAAATAAATGTACATGAAAGCAAAAAATGATGAAAAAAGGAGATATTGGCAGTGCACCGGTGTACGCATAAAACCAACCAATACAACTGGTAAGGATAACAAATATGGAAATGGAATCATTTTCACTGTATTATTGTAGTTGAAACTTATTGACATTGAAATTAAGTTCATGTTAGTGGATAGTACCATCCAACACCTTCATCGTTACAATTCAGAGAATCTGGTACCAAAACATGAATCATCTGCTCTATAAATTTACATGAAGGAACTGATTTTATTTCAAAACGATTAGATAATATTGCTATTATCAACAAATTCAAAATCTTCAGTGCACAAATTTTTCAGTCTGAACGGAGGACTTATGCAAAACTGGTAAACAGAGGGCAAGTTCTTCAAATAGTGCTAAACAAAAAGCTAAAAAAACTATTGTTCAAGTTGAAATGAAAAGAAATGCATATTTAAATAAATAATAAGCTAGTTTGTTTTTATGAGAAAAAAAATTCTTTTTTACATAAATTGAGCATTTTCAAAACAGTAATGCCTCTATTTCAATACCAATATAAAAAAATCTTTTAGATATTTGATTTTAAAACTTCAAATTTAAAAATATCCTTATAACTTAAATGTTTGAATTTTTTAAAAAATTGAAAAAAAAGTAAATTAAAAGTCAATAAATCTATATGTAAGTTCTTTTTAATGTTATCATAAGGGAAAAGATAATTCTGCAAAGAAATATCGAAAGATATATGAATAGGAAATTAGAGTTATCGAACCTGGAGAGTTTTTCCCTGTTGGTTTTCATTGTCATATACATGCAAGAAAGAAAAGAATATATTACGAATAATGATATGCGCTCTTATTTCCTTTATGTAAGCAATAGTATCTAGATGCATAAATTCAATAAATGATCCAGTAAAAACAATAAAATATACAAATATTGACTCTTCAAAACATATTCTTCAATAATTAAAATAAGATATTATTATAAAACTGTACATTTAAAAAATATACTTTCAATAAATCAGATAATAAACTTTACGTGCACTGATCTAATATGGCCCCCATTCATAGGGGCACCTCAAACGTGGCACATTGAACGTCGATTAGGAGAGGGGAAATAGCCACTTGCTAAATGTGCCTTTTTGTTCAAAATTTATCTTTTGAAATTGTGCCAAATGACTTTACCATGCAGTAAACAACTTTATACTCGAATTAGTGGAATAGCATTCGATGGCATGAAATTAAGGAGCAGATAATCAGCTTTCAAAATATTTGAAGCAAGTGCAAATTTAACTATTATAGAAGACAAATTCACGTAACAGATATATTATCTTTTATTCATTTAATGTGCAGCAAAATTCATCGAAAAATTTCATGAAACTGATGCTCTTGTTCAAATTTGGATAGTGAAAAGAAAAAAATTAATAATATTATACTTAGTTTCTTATCGCAAGAGCTTTTATTGAACAACTCGACAAAAAACAAGTATGAAGTTTTCTGTGAACATATTTCTAATGATACTATAAATGAGTGAATACTAGTTTAGAATAGTATAGTATAGAATCCAGTACATTAACTATTATTTGAGCATCTAGTTAAAAAACAAGTCTTAGAACAATTTTCTGTTGAAGTATAATCGAGTACTGAATCTTAAATACTGTATTTCCATTTCTCTAACTTTTTTCAGCTGTTATATATGTATTATAAATTCTATCAAATTGTCCTATGATCAACAATTTGCTATAGTTTTAATAGCATACCAGACCCATGCAATGAGCAAGTATACAGCCTCCTGTCCGTTCAGTGAATTGCGCATTGCTCATTGGAGGCAGAGTTGATACATTTCTTTCCGTAGAACTATCCTCTAATTTTAAATCTTCAGCAGATTTCACAATATTTTTGTACATGAACGATACACCCTCTTTCTGTGTATACGAACATATACATTCTGAACTTGTAGAGGAAACTTTGAAGTAGTAGTAATGGATGTGATAGACGTTTAAAAAGACCAGAAATATTAATACATAAAAGTGAACATACAAAAGCCAAGTAGAAAAGAGATCTCAAACCTTATTTCTATTGGCAGATATAGATGGCGAGTCATTGTTCGGAAGAATTGATCGGCAAATATAACGTATGCTTCTTAAAACAAATCATAAGTGGTATATTTCAACAAAGTACATCATAAATTGAAAATTTATAAGATTTTTACTTATCAAATCAAAATAATTAATAGGCTGCAAAGCAAATTATCATCTTGAAATTATTAAAAGTAATAAGCATTTTGACAAACTAAATTTCTAGTTAAAGCTTAATTTATGGTGCTTACAGTAACGACATAATATTTTTTTGACATCATAAATTCAGTTTTCAAAACAACTAAATGCAATTTAAACTTGCTTAAATCGACTATAATATTAGCATAATATACAAATAATCTTAATAATTGCCAAAAAATATCACTATTAGCCTTAGCCATGATTTTTAAATGACTCATAATATGCAAGTGCATATGTTCATGGAAATCAGTTTTTCAACAAGTAAATGAAATTTTTTGGAAATGTCGTGTACCTGGTGTGCCTTAAGGTGTTTAGCGATTCGACCTCGCACGAAAACGCCTTCTTCTAAATTGAAAGTTAGCGATGGGTTGTTATCCTCGATCAAATCTAATTTTTGTTTTAAAAATCTTTCCCTCTCAGTCATAGTCGGTTTTACCTGATAATTACATATGAAAATACATGCATCGATAAAAACAAAAAGGATAGGTATTTAAAATATCGAAATAAATAAATCAGCATGATATATATGAATAGTCCTTCCATTCAATAAATAGAGAGTTGAATAGATAAAAATAGAAGCTCAATTTTTTCTCACGGGAATCTTTTGAAAAGGAGAAGATTTTCTTTCTAGTATTATTGCTATTTTTGTGCGATAATAAAAAGAAGCCATTTTCCCCACATAAGCTGTACAGATATCAGCATCAAATTCATGAAACACATTTAAACTGATTGAACACTAAATAATCGATAATGATGAATGGTGGGTCCATGGAAAAAATCACTGCAGTTCAGCATTCAAACTGTAAGTCGAGTGCTACGTAACCTGAAATGTAATACTTTAAAAGAGATTTCAACTTCTTAGCTTTGCACCCAAAAAACCTGCAAGGATCTTTATTAGCAATTTTAAAGATAGTCTATCGATTTTTATTTGCCCAATATGCGGCTACTTTAGGTGTCCCTAGATGACATGAATATCATCCAGATTCTTAAGAGGAAAATTTGAATGTAACAAATAAGCCTGGGCCGCCGAATCAGTTTGTCAAATCCTAAAATTTCAAGCTGAACTTAGACAAAGTATCACTTTTCATTTATATATTATAGGTGAAACTTGCTTAAAAATGAACTTGTTATATCCGAAGTTTACTTTATTAACCATGCCCAAGCTATTCAGCCACTAAAATGCATAATAAAATGCTACTAAAGTAAGGAATCATCCTATACCTGCTCTTCAGAAGGCCTTTCCATTTCTTTCCTCTGTCTAGCTATTATTTCAGCTTTAGATTTTCGTCCCGATTCCATCTCTCTTTCATACATTTCGATGCTACCAACAGTCTTCTTTACAGCATCTCTCATCTCCTTATGATGCTTGCTTTTCACAGAATACTTACTCGACTCACTTGATTTTCGTTTGACTTGATCTTGCTTGGTGATAACTGTCGTCTTTGCTCTATTAATAATACGATTCTCGGCAGACCATTTTTGAATAGACTCCATATCATCAATACATTTTTTGCCTCTTTTCACATTAGAAGAAACCCCTTAAAATATATATAGATAAATAAAATTTCAAAAAAATGTATCTTTTATCAGTGTAATATGAAGCTGAATACATTTCAGCAATTCATACAAATATTTCAATGTGCTCGTTCTGCATAGAACTATTGAGGCAAAATTTGTCTCAGGAGTGTAAATTCAAAAACAATTTTGATTGATACCTTGTATGTTACCATCTTTTTAAAGATAAAGTCTGGTATTTGATATATGAAACCATGTCCCCATGTATATTTATAGGGAGAGAGAAAAAGAGTAGTGAATTTCTTAACAGACATACGATTAAAAGGATACTTTGAAGGAGTAGTAACTGATATAAATATGTAAAAAAATAGGTTTAAAAAGCGTAAAAAAGATTTAGTGCATATGCAAGTAAAAACGTTAAAGCCAAAGAGACAAGCCAACAAGTAACACAAACCGCATAATTTCTTGTGGTTGATTGACTTTTCCTAGTAGTCCATGGAAAAATTCATATAATCATTGATAAGTACTAATCATTACTAAGATTGATACAATACTAACAAGAATAGCTACAAAATTAGTTTGCAACTGAAATACAGTTGTAAAAACTCACCTTCAACTTTCACATTTCCCTTGCTCTTACTGTCGATTTTTTTAATGTTAGCAGGCTTTTTAGGGGGTGTAATTTTATCTTTCTCTGAAGAGTCTTCTCCCCATATGGAGTCATTATCGTCATCGTTTCGATCGCCATTTAAGCATTTGCCAGTCTTTCCAGTAATAAAAACTTCTAAACTACTGGCCATATTTACCGCCCCCGAGATTTTCCCATCGTCACTACTGCTATCGACCAAATCGATAACTTCCGTAGACATTCTTCTCTTTTGTTTTACTAAATTTGTGACGATACTTTCATTATCTTCATCATCACTTAATAGCTCGCAATGTCGCACTCTTGGAAATGTAACAGGCATATCATCTTCACTACTACTCAAAATTTCAAACACAGCACTAGTTTCAACTAAGCTGTTATTTGGATGCTCTGTGCTGTCGGTTTCGTCACTTTCATCATCAGAAAAAGAAAGATACTCCCACCATTGCGATGACCTATTGGCAATAGCTTCGGCTTCCACATCAATGTACCCGAGGCTTAATGCTTTTGCTAAACAAAGTTCATTGCCGCAGACAACACAGTCATACGTTTGAGGCTTGCTAGTCTCCCTACGTTTTTAGGAAGTATAAATGTTAACTGAATCTAAATATAAATTAAAAAAATATGCGGTAAAAAAGGATATGAAAATACATGCATTTACAATTAAAAATTTGATTTATAGGGTGTAATTGAAATAGTTTCTTTAGAACCAGTATACAAAAAATACCAGCACATATATGCTTCAATATATCCAAAATATTTATATTTATCAAAGGCGCAGCAGTCGAATTCTAATCATGATGTTAAAAATAGATACTAAATTTGAATATACATGTGAAATTCTTTCGAACCACTTGCCATATATTCCTCAATTACTTCAAACGAGAATATCAAAGGAGAGCAACTCATTTCAAACACAACAAAAAAGTAAATTTTTATTTAGTACTTAAATAATCTTGCCCAGAAATTAAAACATTATGGTTGCGAACTCAGATTATAAACTCAATCAATATTTCTTTTAAACAGGAGCCAGTAGTTTGAATGTGCACACGAACCAAAAAACAATTATTTTTTCCCATTATTTTCATTTTTCTCTACGTACTAACATCGAATCTTCCATAAACTTCATTTAAAAACATAATATTGCCTGCACAAAAAATACCATAAAAACTATGTTTTTAAAAGAAATTGAAGATGCCAAGTTACAATTTGATATATCTTTACCTTCGAAGTCTTATCCACTTTGGTGTACCCGCTACTTTACATAATAGACATGCTCTGGTTTTGCGTTTCGGCAATACTCGCTTTTCAAATTTGAGGTTAAATATTTTTAATTCCTGGTTAGCAACATAAATAAAAATATGCAGTTTATATTAAAAGATCCTAATAGTTTAATCCCAATGATACAACATACTTGTATCAATCTTACATATAAGCTAGGACATTTTTAAAACAGCTAAACGTGAACCGCCAATAATATTGCACTGTTTTCCACTTTAAATACATTAAAAGGTGAAATTTTTGAATAAAACTATTTAACTTATCAAATTCTGCTCAGTTTCCACTTCAAAGGATTGATTTGACTAAAAAGAATCATTTCACAGAAATCTTGTTTAAAACATTTCCATCCTATATTTTCAAATGTTGCTCTTGTGGACATCATCTCAAATAGAAAGAACATGCCAAAACGAATATTAAACGGACATACTTTTATTGCACTAAGGTGTGTGAACTGTACTATAAGCACTTAAAAAATCTGGAAAACATCTAAAGAGAGTTTAATTTTTTAACTACAGGGGAATAATTTTTATTCAGGCTCAAGTAAGCTTAATATTAATATATCCTTTAGATATTTTGTAAATAATGCAATAAAAAACCATTAGCTGAAAAAATAGAGTGACAAAATATTATTCCAAGTTTTAATGAATATTTTCATATAATTTACATTGACTCAGCTTAAACCTTTTAGAAATTAGTAAAACAATATAAAAAACAAAATATTTAAGTATGTACCTCGCGATAACTCTGAAATGCCATTTCTTCATCAGTCAGTTTCAGCCTCATTATTTTGCGAAGAACACTCGTGCATACCTCTACATCTCTTACTTTCAACATACGCATCAATCTATTTGCTGTTACTGGACCAGGTTCTTTACACGACTCAGGAATATCAGACATCTGATCAATCAATTCTGCACTTCCACTTCCCATTACATCAGTCTCGTTAGCTTCTGAAATTGAACAATTCTGAGCATCAAAAGTCACCATATCATTTTGGTTACATACTTGATAATTATTTACAATTTCATTTGCCAGGGCAGTTGAACATTTTATATCATTATCCCCTATATTTTTGATTTCATTGGTCGCCAGAGCTAGGCTATTTAAGACATCAACAGTCATATTTTCACTTCCATTACATATACTCCTATCATCGATATTAATATCGCTCACTGCTATAATGGAAACAGCATGATTCGTATCACTAGCTACATCCCTTTGAATGCATTTTTTAACATTCTCGATGGCCAATTCGTAAGGAATTTCAGGAACATGTTCTGTATTATTAATAATATTTGTTCTCGCAGTTGCAATGCTTGGTTTCGCTGGTGCATGAAGTTTCGTAGAAATTAATTTTTCCCTCTTGGCTATGGAAGCACTTTTCCGTTCTGTCCTGCGATTTATAGATCTAAAAAAAATATGGCATATATAAATTATGTGTTAATGTTATAGATGTATGCAATATTTCAAAATGAATACGGACTTCATAACAATCTAAGCAGATGATTGTATGCAAACATTGTCATACATTGTTCTATTATACTATTAACAGTAAAAGAGGTTAAACATTTTAACTTCAAATATTATATGAACAGTACACAAAAAAAAACAATTAGGAGTAAACTAAAATCAGCCTAAAATGTCTAGAATCGACTGCGAGATTGATGGCGCATAAATTAGTATAACTCCAGATTTTATCGAATCAACTTTGTTCAATACAGAATAATTATGAAGGAACGATTTCTTCATTTATGAAAAGATTAATCAAATTTATTTTCGATAAATATACATGCGGTAACCTTCAGATAAATGGAATACTCTTGAAGCAAATTTTTCACTTACAACGAATAATTGTAAAATTCGCATTATGTAAAAGTTCAGTTGCAGATTTTCGTCTATAACAAATTGATTCGGTGGACCCAACTGATCTAAAGTTTACTGTGCGTACATGCATTAATGATATAAACGAAAGGTGTACTCTGAGTAGAAGGTAGATGTACCTTATGTATAAATTCCTATCTGCATCTCTGTCCTCATCCTCATTTCTTTGGCGAATTTTCGGCAATGATGCATCACCATTTGTTTTTGAAATGTACCGATTTTCATTTGAAAGAGCGGCTTCATATTCTCCATGTTGAATTTGCGCCTCCATTTCATTACTAGGAGCCAAGCAACTAACTCTAATGCGGTTTGGGTCATATCCTAAAATAAAAAAAGCAAACAATTGACATAAAGCAATTATCTGTAAAAGCTCAATAAAACTATCTTTTCCTTATCGTGAAAATTAGACCTTACAAATGAAATTGAAATTATTGTAGATGTTATAATGACCGTTAGTGATCTAGCAATTAATCCTATCCTCCATGAGGTATCGTACGTAAGTTTTTTTTTTAATTCAAAAGTAATACAAGCAAATAGAGGTACGATTAATTAAGGCTAAAAATAGCCATATATTTGTTTCAATGTAACTATATATATTCATATTTGTATAATGCATTATTTCCTTCAAAAATGTTAAAAAGGCATTTATGTAAAGTAGTATTTTTAATTCGATACAAACATTTATACAGCACTGACATATATCAACATACATCAAATATATGTCTACGTAGTCCAACATACCATTTGGGCCATCTCCTCCGAGATCCTCAATCATTACACTCTTCAAAGATTCATCATCAGTCTCACTAATAATTGAATCCCCATTGTCGCTATCATCGCTGTCGCGGTCTATCTTTACTTTACTATTACGATGATAATCTTTAGCTTGCCGTAAAAGCCTTTGAACTTCTAGAAATACATCTGGCTCATCTAACATTCTTACTTTTAGGGTAAGTTTTCGAGCTTTTTCTTTGGCCGATACTAAATCAATTATCCCATCTTGCTTCATTTGATCATACTCAATCTGAAATAAGCATGGAAAAATAATGTAGATTATCCCGAAACTAACAAGTTATATGCGTATTGATATTAATTTTGTACAGATTAATATATTCCAAAGAGAGACACTAAATGTATATTATTATGAATTTTTATTATTCCCCATTGTTATCCTTGATTGCATCATTATTTGTTCCCGACGACTTACACGTTTTATACGAGAAACAACTATTTTTGCTAAGTATTACATTGAAAAATGCTTTTTAATGACTTTGACTCCATCAAACTGATGAAAGATCAACAATCCTTCAAAGAATCGATTATGTAATATTTACAAATTATATGATGCAAAGACTTACTGCTGGTAGTAATCGTGGCAATAATTCTCCCTCCTTTTTCTGTTGGAGAAGCTGTTTCATATTCCGCAGCATCAGTCTAAGTCTGAAAACAGCTGAATCTTCATCTAGTCCCCAATTGCGTATTAAGTCAAATGATAAATCTATTTGCTCAGATGAAAGCAAAAAAATTTCAGCGCCTTCACATGCACTATTAAAAGAATCTTTTGAAATTTTCAACCCAGCTACATGCCTGATGAGCCGAGAAATGATATTACAAGATAAAGTGTAATTACTTTGCGTAAGTAACCGCTCAACAAGCAGAATATCATCATACGCTGTGTTGGCATTAACGGGCTCAATATCATGGACATACATAATATCTTCATCTTCATTTGAAATATGCAATTTGGGAGTTACGATGCAATCATCCTCGCATGTGTACATTTTCTCTAGATATATTAAGAGCTGACTTGTCTCAATTTTCAAGGCATCGAGCTTTTCAGTCAAGATATCGACTGCTATAAGGGTGCGGTCGAATTGGTCTTGAAAAATTGCTTGCCTTTCTTCAACCTCAGCTTCAATATCATTACTAGAAGGTTCAGCCCCATCACGTTCAAAAACTTCAGTGGTAATATCAGCTTTTAGCTTTAACCAATGAGTATCGTCGTCCAAAAATCGACACGTCTCCACTTGCAAAGACATGACTTTATACAGGCATGAAACGAGTAGAAAAACGCGATCCGCATAATTGCACTGCAAATTCGTTGCAATGGCTTCTCTCACATTGATGCCATCGGAATTAATATAGGAAAAAGCATCTTCAAGAGGCACACCAGAATAAATAGCATCGTTGAATTTTTTTGATAGAGTCTCATCGACTCGAATAGCGCTGAAAGAATCAGCGTAGTGAAGAAAATTGTACAATGGAGAGGAAAAATTCCGATACTGATTTTGGAGAGGCAGCAGCTTGGTACAATCACATACGTAGCAGCAAAATGTTTCAGATTCTTTTACGGATATAGCCTCATCTTCTCCGATTCCTAGAACAATGCAATTATGGCAGAATCCTCTGCCACAGTTTGAAGTGTCGCAGAGATAAATGTCGCACGCACTATCTCGGATGCACCATGAGCATGTTTCTTCAAAAGAGGTCTTGTCAGCAATGTAATCCCAACAAAACTCGCAAACCCCAACTTTTGCGAGAACAGGATGCTCGTGAATTGTATATAGTCCAGTTCCAAGATCTCTCGAGCAAATGGCGCACTGAAAACTTTTCTCCATGTTTAGAATATGATCTTGGCCATTCCGTATATCAATTCAACTAAAAACTTTGCGTAAAAATACTGCCATTAAAGCGAAATTTTCATGACACCATTAATGAGATTTACTATTGTTGAGAAGTGTTAGTAACTAACAGCTTTCTAAACATGGAATTGCAATCACTAGTTTAAACCTTTTTCTCTTCAATTAAATTTAATTGGTCGAGCGAACTTAATTTTGAAAGATGATTTGTTTAAATTTTCAAATTCCGCAGTGTAAAGTATAAATTTTTGCATACCATCACATTCTGGACGTATCTCTGGTGAAATATTGCAGACAAAAGTACTACCAGTGGCGGGTAGAAATTTGTAGAGCAAGAGCTTATATGGCTCAGAAAAATGTTGCATATATGGTGTTAAATGTATTTTCCAATGATTTCTCTATGCATCATTTAATATGTATTTATGTCTAATGCATTTTGGCTGATGAAAATAGATACATGACCTAACGTGACTTCAATTGGTTAAAATAGCTCGCATATTTATTTTAACATAGAAGTACACTTTAAACTATTTTTCATGAAAGTTTAAAAAAGAACCAAAAAAAGTTTTTTTTCAAGTAAATTAGCTCTAGTTATACTTTGAATCAACCTATTCGGCAAAACATTGAAGAAAGAAAGAATGGGTATATTCAAACTTCTCTGCTAGCAAAAAGAATAAACATGGTAATAACAAGCTTAATGTAAATGGCTTATGAAAAAAGCAATTTAATTCTATACATTTCTTTTGAATTTTCATTGTATCATGATAATTTGTTGCTCATAATTTCCAACTCTCATATTTAAATACTCTTGGAATAGCACAATTTTTCTATAGCAAGGAGCATTTTCAATTACCATTGCCTTTTAAACAAATTTGCTAATAGTATCTTCAACATAGTCCAGCAACTTTTCTCTCCAGCCCACAAACTTTTTTCTCCTATGAAAAATTTGCTTAGTTTACAAGCACACATACAATTTTTTTTTAAAACATTCCAAATGAAAAAAAGTTTATTCCAGATGATATTGTTACGACTACAACAATTCTTTAGATCCACATGTTCTCAATTGTTCCTTTTTATCGCTATTGGTCCATCTCCATTGCTTGGTCAGCTTTCCTTGATCTATTCTCTTGCTCGCTTAACTTCTTTTTCTTTACAAGTCTTGACAGATTTCGGATGAAGTGGTAGTTTGTTGTAGACCCAGAACATTACAAAATTGTAAAATGAAGATGAGAAGAACATCTCAAGTAATTGCAAAATATATCTTCATAAACACAACCTGTATGTTTTTAGTGTTTCACCAAAAAACCCCAACATTAGACATAAAATATAGAAATGCAAAGGCATTGAACCTGCACAAACTTTGCCAAATACATACTTGAGCGCTTCAAGGATGAGTTTTATTACTGCATAAAAGTAGGGGAAAATTTGAACAAAGAAAATATTTTGAAGCTAAAGACTCCTAGCCAAGATTTAAAGCTGCAAGAAAAAATGAATGATTGTTAGCTTTTTTAGTACACTTCTTATAATTCATCTAGACTTAATAAACCTCCTGTCAAACCTATGAACAGGCAGGCAAACTATAAAACACGCAAGTATATCTAAACAAAAACAAAACAATATAAATGCTGTAACATTTCTACAAGTATTGACATATATACATGAAAATACATTCCATATATTACTATACAGAAGAAGATATTCTACATTGCACCAAATTATCAACTTCAACTTTCCAGAGTTTATCCAAAGCATTTATAAAATAACCTACAAATTATTATTTCAACTCTCTCTATTTCTCTGTCATTATATTTCCACTGCTTATCTTGCTGAACTAGTTCTATTTCATTGAATGCTAGCAATGCTTAAATTTTTGAGAATTGAATGGAAAAAAGAAAGAAAGAGAAGGAAAATACAAGCAAAATATACTATAAATTGAAGCAGATGACCAACAACTACAATGACTTAGCAATGGCACCAGGAAAACCAGTGTAAAGCGCATTGCAATAATATAGAAGAACAAGAAGAAATTAGTTAATTGTAACAATGTCATGCAGGCTGCATGTGGGTAAGCTTGTAGGCTGCATGAAATACTTTACAAAATTAAAAATTATATTGTTGATTTCAAAAGACATTACAAAATAACCTTGGTGAAAAGATAGGTAAATCGGGGTAACATGTAAATAGGGTAGAATCCGGGTACTAGAGCAGTAAATATCCTAACAAAAATACTAATCATAGTTTACTTTGTCCCTTGCATTCAGCATTTACATGCCTACTTTGACAAGTGTCAGAAAATCCATCACAGTCTGTGAATAAACCAGAACAATTTGTGCACATAGCAATCAACAAACAGAAATATTGGACCATCGCAAACTATATTCAACAATTGCAAAGTGACCAGAACTTTGAAGCAAAATAAAACACAACCCTCAAACATGTAATCAACTTTTTAACTTTTTGTGGTTTGTAGGCTGTAAGTTAACTCATTTTTTATAGGTTCATTTTCCTTACGCCAATAATGAGTATTGCTAATGTGGCACATTGTAGCTATTTGGACAAGTTGTCATTAACTTAACTTCTGCGCTTAGCCTACATTTATTGCTCCTATGACTAACATTTTTTATGCCATAGTTTTGTTTTGCTTTTCTTTTTTCGTTTGATTTTATATCGACAAGTACCTCCTTTCCTTTCTCTGACAGAAACAAAACGCACATTTTCAACATCAATTCTATCAACTACTCGAATACAAACTACTCGGTATGTTCGAGTAACTTTTTATACTTAAAGTGGTAGCTGACTACCCCACTAAACTATCCTTGTTCATCTTTCGTTTAAGTTCGCTGTAAAATGTTAAATTTAATAAGCTTTAAAAAATCCATTGGTTTAGCTGGCATAGGAAGCGCTCTATACGTCGTCGCTGACGAGGAATTAAGGGACGACATTAAAAGTGCATCGAGGTCAATATGACGCATCATCATATTCTTGAATTTTAATGATTATTCGTTTCCTTTGCCAACGCTAATGAGAGATTACAATTTTTTACGTCGCTTCCTTAAATATAAGAAATCGATTTCAGTGAATCTATATGTTTTTAAAAATTTAGAGATTAATTTAACTTTTTGGCAAACAATTATATTCTATCATTTAACTTAACATAATTTATATATTACATAGATATAAATATATTCCTTTCTCGAAATGGTTGTCATTTTGTCAAGCGATATATATTTCTCATAGAGGAGTGAAGCGATTTGGAAGGGCTGTATATCATTCATGTGTCGTTTCAGCAGACTATAAAGTATCGCTACGAGGATTGAGTGGTGAGGAATATGACAAAAAGAAAGAAGAAGTGCATTTAAGGGCGGCCAATAGACTTCTCAAGGTAATGAGACTTCTTGTTTATCCTTGTTTTATCACCTTTTTAGTATAACATAAATATCATCACTCATTCAAGTAAGTGTATAAATATTTCCATACACTTTTTAGAGTTAGTGCTATGACGATCCGATCTAATTATATATTTTCTCTGATATTGTAGAGATTGAAAACTAAGTTGAGAAAATGGTTTAAGAAATAAATGCATTAATACCCATCTTAAGCGTGAATACTGTGATTTACAAATTAAATTTATATCCTCTAGAATGTGCCATATCATTCTTTTATCAATTATGCAGTTAATTTTTTGTCTTCAAACAAATATTCAAATCATATAGCCATTTCTAAGCTTACATTTATAATTATTAGTGACTTTCTGAAATTTTTATCCTTTTCCTAATTTTTCGGAATTATTCTTATAATGTTTTATTTTAAACAAATACGCATCAATTTCATATATTTCTATTAGGTATGCATGGCACATGGAGGGGTGTACACAAAATTTGGACAGCATATTGCCAGTATGAATCACATATTGCCCAATGAGTATACAAGTAAGTTTAATATTATTCTAGAACATGTTTTCAGTACTAGTTTTAGGGGTCATAAATGGGTCATTTCTATGGCATTGTTGAGATTGATAATTTAAAAAATTGACCAAGCTGAGAGTTGCATGATATAAAAGCACAAAATGAGTAAATACAGTACGTATTCAAAAATCAGTGTAATCGAGCATGCAAATGTGTCTTTTTGGATGACATAGATGCATTGAGAAAAGTTCATCTTAGTCAAGTCAATACTGGATGGGCGATACCATTTTATTAAATTGAGATTACTAAATACCATGTTTGTATAAATATGGTTCTACAGTAAGACTTTTTTCATTGCTTTCTAGTTTAAATAGTGAGTGGATAATATTGGTTGTCCCACTTTGTACAAGTCATATTACATCTCTATTCAAAACTTGTTGAATTTGAATCTAATATTCTCTAAATAAAATGTATTGAGAGCTACCACTTGCTTATGTTTTCAGTTTTTAAATTGCAAATTTGTACAAAGTTCCATATTATCCTGATAGTTTAGGAATTTGCCCATATTATTAAGAAATGTTGGAAGAAATAAAAAATTAAAATTTTTTTAGCATGGACTCCATCAGCATGTGAAATATTAAGGAGTAGGAAATTATTTTCGTGCTAAAAAGCTCAAGATTTTAGCTCATGTGTTAAGGCCAAATATAAGTTTATAGTTGCCAGTAAAAGAGCGTATGAATTCAATGAAAATGTCAATTTAAATTTCTCATTATCCCTCAAATTTATTATGTATGTAATGAATGCAAAATCATGAAGATGTGAGAATAGGCGCCTGAACTGCTCCATAACATACAATTAGTATCACCTTTTTATTATATTCGAAGGTACTTTGTCAGTTTTACAGGACCGCAACCCTAGTGTGGGAGTTGAAGAGGTATGGAATACAATAAATGCACTTAAATACAGATAAATTTATGCTAAGCATTACTGATCCATACATGTTGGCACGAACATCCATATGAAGATGGTGAGTTCATGTAGGCCTTCATATTACGCTGGAATTGCCATGAAGTCAAGTCGATTTTTAAGATTCAATTCATGCCGAATTTCGACTCGGTTCGCCATTTAAAAATCGACTTGGATCATGCAAGATTTGGAAAAGAATTGTTACTGATACAGCTGAAAATTTAAATTTCTTGTTGATTGTAAGAGAATCACTAATTCAGAAGGCGGCCTGGCCTGTATTGAAAAATGCTAAGAATCTTACAGTGCTTTATTATCGTTTGATAACATATTTGAGAGGGAGCAGTTGTTAGAGACAGCATTTATTTAGTCGTAGGGAAGTTGCTTTATTATTTTCATTTACGTCAGCTTTCATAAGTTCAATTTCAAGTCAAGTCAAGTCAAATTGAGCTTGGACTTGACTTAAATTGTAGCGACCATAATTCATACATATAAGTGAATTTTGTTTAAAAACGATTATAACTTAGGTTGAGCTAGCGGTGAATAGAGAGCTTGGTAGATCAATAGCTGAGTTGTTTATTGAATTTGATTCGGAAGCTATAGCTGCTGCATCCCTTGCTCAAGTAAGCCTCTGCAAATATGTATCTTTTCAAATTAATGTTTCTAGTTAGTTTATCTCGAACTCATTTTTTAAATCTTCTAAAGCAACTAATAAGCAATATAATTCTGTTTGATTTTGTACTAAGCTACAAATATGATGCTTATAGGTCCATCGAGCTATAACCAAGGAAGGAGATGAAGTTGCGGTGAAAATTCAATACCCTGGTACATCCATGCATATTTACACAGATGAATTATAATGAATATTCTTTACCTCTTTTAAATTAAATATCTATGCTGAGTTTGACGTGGATTTTTTCTTCATTTTTATGCACGCATATCCTTAGAAAGAATATCCATAGGTTAAGAGTTGCAAATCGTGTTTGAAATTATTGTCAAATTTTATTATTCATGTAGGCTTAGAAACGGAAGTTTCTCGAGACATACAAACTATGCGGTTCTTAGCAAAAGCCATGGGGACTATATTTCCAGAATACGAGTATACTTGGTAAGCATCTATTTAGACCGATTTTACAGTATTTATTGTAAAAAATGTGAAATTCAAAAGAATAAAACTATAAACTTTGGATGGAGCGAATATGATATGCTTTTAATAATTTTTTACTTCTAGCGAGTAAACAAAAAGACTTCTGAATATACTGAATTCATTTCATGGCCCCAACAGGTTCAATATATCCATAGCTAAATGTAGGAAAAATCAACGTTTAAATTCAAATAGAGCAGACTAATTACCAGTAGTAATCATATATTTCGGTTTAACTACATTAGAGGTAGGAGAAAAAGCAATGAGGAGTTGCATTATTAACAATAAATTACTAAAGTATAGATTCGATGCTACTTGAAGTTTCTGACTTCTACTCAAGTTTATCATTTAAGTCGAAATTAAACGATCCATAGAAAATATTCAAACAGGTGTAGTCAAATATAATAGTATAGATAACAAGAATTAGAGAACGAAATTGTATCCAGCTGTATTCGTTTGATTTCAGTATTCATATGTTGATTCTAACTATTATTTTCAAAAATTAATGACAAATGTACATGTTTTTTTGTCTATACGTTTAATACTTTAACTGAGAATGATCTTATAGAGGTTTCTACTCTTGCCTTTTATGAATGAATTTTATTCAGAGTTGTCAATGTAAATCATTCAGTTTCATTAATATATCCTAAAAGCTATGTTTTTTTGTGGTCTCGTTAAGGCTTTTTCCAGAATTTGAGCAGAGTATTACTTTGGAACTTGATTTTGTCCAGGAAGGAACAAATGGCGAGCGTGTCTCAAAGTATGCGGTTACTTTTAAATATATAAATCTATTACTCTGAAGTGGCATGCGCTATGTATTCATAAAAATTATTATCAGATATACTTTCAATATGTGAATTGCGATAAAAAGATTTTATATAACTGGTTATAATTCCAATAAACAGGCTCATTTTTTATTTATCTTATATTTTTAGAATGTTCAAAGGCTGCAAAAATATATGCATACCAAAAGTGCATTGGGATTATACTTCTAGGTACATAAGTATAAATATATATATATATATATATATATATATAAATGTATTAAATCTATAATTCAAGTTAGTTTACAGACATTTTTTTATATGTATTAGCTGCTTGTCTAGTTATGCTGCCACCATTGATTAATGAGTTACTAGTAATGCAAACTATACTCTGGGAAGAAGGATTTTTATTTGTCAATAAGTTTAAACGTTATTTAATGTATGAAATAGTTTGTTTTACTTCAGGTGATTTAGACTCCAGACTGTTTTTTATACTTCCACTTAATGCCTCCTGTTAAGCTGTACTGCCAGTTTTAATATTTATTATCAATATTTTACCTTGTGATCCTGACTATATTTTTTTAGGCTACAAAATGTGTATTATGCTTTCAAGCTATTTTTGATTTGCAACTATTAGTTTTAAATTTGATTTGACTTTCAGGAGAGTACTTACTATGGATTACATACATGGAATAAAAATAACCAACAGGTATTATATATATATATGTTGAATTTTAGTTTTTATATGAAGGGCAAAGTCAGCTTAAACAGGCAAAACTGTATTATGATCGTCTTAAGCTGTTTAAACGAGGTTTTGCTAGTATATAATGTTGGGAAAGTTGTATAAACAAAAATGCTTTAAATGCCTATATAATTTTCAACTTTTTATAATGAGCGATTCATGTAGTTTTTGAGATTTTCAAGTGAAACTATAGCGAATACTTGATATGCTTGTTGTGAGCATCAAATGCTTAAAATTAAATAAGAACAGGAAAGAAATGAAGTATATCATTTTTATGCATTTTTTGTGATAGTAAAAAAAATATAATATACATATATTTATACTGCTAACTTTGTGTAAAAGGAATTTATTGGTACCAACGAATATATTTGTTAAATCCAAAATTCCATGCCAAACATTTTTCCCAAATATTTATTTTTTTTTATTGATTGTGAGTGAAAATTTGTTGAGAGAGAATTCATTACATCCGATGTTTACTGCGTATATTTGTTCATATCAGGCTGGCCATAAAAGAGGCTGGAATGGACCCAGTGGCTGTAGCTAAAACTGTTACCACTGCATTTGGAGATATGATTTATTATCATGGTTTTCTGCACTGCGATCCTCATCCAGTTGAGTTTTGTGTGTTATACTTTTTACAGTGACACGTCACATTTCATTTTATAAGATAGTCATCATACTATTTAGGTAAATCCTAAAAAGTAGCTCAACATGCAGTTCAAAGGAACTGTTAAAATAAGAAGGATTTGCCTATTACAAAGAAATTTCTTTTCAAAGAGTAAGCCTATTTATAAGAATTTTTGCTATTTCTTGTTCATTTTTAATTCTTATATCATTGATTTCCACAATCATTTAAAAAAAGCAGAATAAAAATGCATGGAAAGTATTAATTCACCTCCAATCACATCTTTGTGTTGGTGCTTCCCTGTAAAATTCTTAAGATTTTTCTTAATAGGCATTTATATTCTAGTACAGTCTTACTAACTGCATCTTTTTTGTATTTATCTGACGACAATTGAAAAGAAAATAGTTAGCAACAACACGTTAGATAAAGATTGGATAAAGCATAATTGTATAAACTTCTGTCCAAATTGTCAAAATCGAGTTCGAATATAGAACATTCATTTTTTTTAATATCCCTAAAAACTTTAAGCTACTTGTTTAAGGAAGAATTCAAGTACCCTAGTCATGTCCCGAAATATTTATTTTATATTTTTAGGGAAATTTGATGGTGCGAGAAATGCCTAATTCTAGCCAAAAACGAGACTGGCTCTTTAGAAAGCTGCCTAAGCAGGTTGGTTGTTTATTAAATTAATGATATATTTTGGTGCTTTAATTTTTATGTTACTTTTATAGCATCAAGTTGTGTTACTGGATCATGGAATGTATCGGCGCTTAGAACCGGAATTTCGTTTAGCCTATTGTAAATTATGGAAAGCGTTTTTGACGAGAAATAACAAATTAGGGGCTCAGCAAGCTGTGGTACGTCAAAAGAAATAAAATTTAATTAAAAGTAGTATTTCGTGCAAAGCCCCAATTTGAGGTAATTGATTGTCAGGTATTATAACTACATAGGTTCCTGCAAGTGGTGATTTTTATTTAAATGCTATGTTGGGACTTTTTAGAAATTGCCTTCCGTGACAAGTACTCGTAATGCAATTTGCTTTGCTCAAATAAAACGATCTAAACTGACACCATTCACTCTGCTAGTATATTTGCTTTCTTAACTTGAAAACTTTCAACCTGAATGAGAAATATTGTGCTGAATATTACCTTGATGTGGATTTTCTCATGTTGTCATAATATTTTAAGCTATATACTCATTAGTATGTTTAGGTTCAATGTTTACGTAAGAGTAGGATTCATATGTTATGATCAAATTTTCCAAATGATGGTACCTTCAGGTTAAAATTTGAAAAAGTTCCTTTTTCCCTCTTCAGAAGATATTTTTTTATGTAAAGGAATTCAAGTATAGTCGAACTGAGCTCCTTTTCTAGCACCTTGAATTGCCAATTATATGTTTTTGATAGACCACTATGGAATATGAACATACGCTTTCGATACAGCAAGGATGAAATAATTTTTTTACTATATATTCATGATATATTTAAGTATTGAATTTTTAACTATGATACATTTTAAGTATAATGTTGACTGATATGCCTTATGGCAGGTTAATCCTATTAAATACTATTTAGTTTTTATCTTGAAGATTTTCTTCATATCCATAGCACTTGTCAAAGAAAGCGGGACGATAGGTTACTAAAGAATCAGAGGATTAAACGTATATTTCAACATGGAATTATCCTAGAAACTTTTCGTGATTGCAGATATTCAAGTTTTATATATATACTGGTCCATTGTATACAATACTGGTCTGCATCAATATGAACAAATATAAAATAAAATTCACATGGTCTAATGATTTCAATTGGATATATATCTTTTTGTTCTTGCAATAGAAATTCGGTTTGAATGCAGACGAATATGATATTCTGAGTTTAATACTTACGTGGCGTCCAGCTGCTACAAGGGCTCCTATGGGGGCCCGAATAACAGGTAATAATAGCTGATTTTCAAATTTTAAGAAATGGTGTATCGGATAATATTATAGCTAGTGTTTGGAACAAGGCTAATCAGAAACTAGAATATATGTAGTTAACTTCGGATATAGTGAATGAGACCAGTAAATGAATTCCTTACGTCCAAATATATGAAGCTGAACTCGGCACAATAATATTTTTTGTTCATTCGATATAATTACAAATTAGTGAAAGACGAATTTATTATATTTGAATATTTCTGCATTGCAGTCGAGGGTTATTTCAAATGTATTAATTTCGTATCATATCATTAGATATCAAATAATATTTCATGGCTCCGTTTACCTATAATCTCTTTATTAATATTTTTATCGGTGACAATTATCTTCTAATATTTATGTTCATTTAATTTTTTATTTTTTCATTGTGTAGAAGAAGAAAGACAATTACTGCGAGATCGATACAAAGGCACCATCAGTGCAGAAACTGTTAATTCATTCTTAGAACGATTACCAAGGGATATGTTGTTTATAATGAGGACAGGAGACCTCATTCGGGGGTTAAATAAGGATTTAGGAGGGACTAGTAGCCAGAGATTGCGCTTACTAGGCGAAGCAGGTAATTTGCCCAGATACATGCATTTCTAATGATGTAAACAGAAAATTCATCCTTATATGCACATGCTTTATTGTTATAAGCAGATTTATTTTGTTTGATAAATGGTTATGTAAATATTTAGTGACTATTGCAGATACGTAACAAACGCATTGATAAGCATTTGTATCTTTTGTGTTGGCAGTTACAGAAAATTCGATGGCAGATACATATGTATATTTTAAATATTTAGAGTCTGAGCTAAGGAATTTATTTATTTCGTCAAATTTATCAAATTTTTAAACACAAATTTAGTATGCCTAGTGACATATTCAATATTAAAGTCGGTAATTTTCATCCGAGTCTTGAACAAACATGACTAGTGCATATATTTATTTTGGATACAATTAGAAGCCTTGCTATGCTATAACATACGTATTTATGCATCTTATTTTGTTCCAGCAATCAAAGGACTGGGTTTGCCTAATCCTAAACTTGGGACTACATTAAGATATGCAGGCCCGCCGAAGGACCGAGAATTGGAATTAAGGAATGAAATGGAAGCTTTAGGACTAAGGTAAGCGTTACTGTTATCATTATTTGTAGAATAATATTAAATGTGAAACTACACTAAAAGTTATTCTGTCTGAAAAATTTTGTCATATCTTTTGAAGAATGAAATTGTCCAAAATTGCGGTCAGATTTCATCTGTCTCTCTTAATGTAATGTAGGATTTGAATGGTTTCTTACATTATTTCATTGGTTCGAATTGTTTTTTGTATGTAAGATATGCTGGGATTTTCACTGCATGGTAATAAGTTTTACTGAATTTGCACATTTGATTTTTCAGATGTCCTCCGTCACCTCAACTAGTGCATGCGCATGCGCCTGTGAACAAGTTAGTGAGCAGTGAGATGGGCTTCAAGGAATCCGGTAAATTTCTATTTCCTTTAACTTTGAAATATTTGTATCATATGTACACACTCAAGTGCTCACGAGAGCAAGAATTCTCTTCCTAATGCTTTTTTATCCGAGAATCGTAGTTGTGACTTATTCATATTACTACAGATGATTTATATCAACTTCGAATGCATACATGTACGTGATGGGCCATTTTCGCACGTTCATTCATAAATTTATTTTTTCCTACTCTGAACAAAATGAATAAAAAATGACATTCTTTAATTTTTATTGTATGAAACTAGCATTACTTTGTAAACGAATCGAAGCATTTTAACAATATTTGACTCCTCAAATGATTTATTAACTGAAAAGTTATTTCATCAAGAATTCAATGGTCAGAAAACGTCAATTATAGTATTGCATATTTTTTCATAGCGATACGTAAAGCTTGGGACTTGGCAAAATTACGATTAGGACTATGTATAGCAGAGTATTCCATGCAGATTCGATGGTGGTGGAGAGGTTATAGGTATGCATATATATATATATTTTTGTTTTGGTAATTAAAACTAGGAATTTAGATAATTTTCCATAGTACTTTGTTCAGAAACTTGAGGTGCAATCTTTTCTGTGGACTAAAAATAATGCTTCATGATTCCGTTTAGACATATTTTTGCAGCTATAATTCTGCATGAACAACAAACTTTAAATATTTTATTCCTTGCTATTATTTTCTTTTAGGAGCTTCACAACAAGAGACATTGGTTGATAAGGACTGCCTCAGTTTTGTACTTCAAAGCCATATTTTGGATGGTGAATGTTTTTTTATTCTTAAGCTACATATTTATGTAAAAAATTAGTGTTCTTGATCTGCATAAAATTTTTACTGTTTGCAGTTCATCCAGTTATTTTATAGTTGCATACATAAGGGAAATGGTGTCTGGGACACACAGGCACTTGTTGCAGCATATGTATTGAATGTAAAGGTGCCACTAATAAACGGCATTCCTTGTACTCTTGTAGCATGTTTTCTGCAGATTCTATAAAAATTGCTTCTTCAGTTCTAAAGCATTTACATTGATCATTTTAAAACTGTATTGATTTGCATATGCATACTTGCTTTTAGAGCAATTATTTAATTCTGACTTGTTCTAGTGCCTTACAACTACACACCTATCAAAATTAGACTCATTAACCAGGTTTTAAGCTGTGATTTGTTGAGCAAAATGGTATTGCTAATTTTAAGGACATCAATGCCAGCCTTTTTATTTTTTGTTTCAGTACCACTCTGAGCTTCATTACAACTTTGAGAAAAATGCTTAAAGTATTCAAAGTGATGACATTATTCCTGCACATATTGCTGTGTAAAGTGAATGTGACATAGTTCTTAACGGGTAAAAAAGTAACTAAGATGCACTGTTAACTTAATAACTATTGAGATTTGTGGACAGTATATTTAAAACTTGTTATTTCTACACTTTTGATTTATTTACTGCACTTGCACTCTCCTTAGAGATCATATCCACACATAAACAACTTAAGCTAACGATTGCTCAAGACTAAACTCTTCGGCTTGACTCAGCAAGACAAGTAAGAAACATATGATCAGACTAAAACATTTTAAGCATGTCTATTGTATTCGACATGCCGATTAATTTTAACTGGATTTACATCGATAAAACGTTCTTCACGGACTTCAAACTCATACATTCCTTCTATGCCAAGTCTTGATGCTTGCACCATGCATCAGTTCCAAATAATCATACCTTGTGCCGCATAGTGTACACAAGCATCAACCTGATACATTACCACTTTGAAATAGCAAAGGTAAGCAGAGATATTATTGTCAAACTAAACTTTAATGTGAAGTAATCATTTTTATTCCTAATAAAAGCACTAATTAAGCTTGTCTTTGTGATATTTTTTTGCGGAAATGCAGAAATTGATGCAGTTTGTAGCACAAGATATTGTCTGCTGCAATGTATTTCAATTAGCATTTATTCTTGTCATCTGCGACAAGTGGTTTCAGTAATATGTTAAAGTTTTCCGGATAAAAATGTCTAATGATGCAAGTTACAACTTTCTGATGCTCAACTTGTGATTCAAACTTGACTATCCATATTAGCTATAATTTTCAAGATGAGGATTCATCTAACCCAGGATTTTAGTATGATTAATAATTCATTTTCCTTCTTGAGATTTCAAAATCATTTGATAAATGACTGTAAGCCTTTTTAGGCACAAAAATTTTCAATTTGCAAAACTAATCGGGCTCGTCACTAAGAAAGTGTTAAAATTATACTTTTTTAATACAGTGATTACTGCTCTTGATAATTTTTTTAATATTACAGAAATACCACCTGCAAACCAGGTTCAAAGTATACAAGAAAACAATTTAGACAATGGGAAAATTTTTTTACCAAAAAACTGAATTGCCTGGTATTGCATATAAAAACTTTTAGTTGGAAACTTACTAATTCATACTTGATTAAGAATTTTTTAACATTGATATCAACATATGCAGAAGAAAATCTACGCTGTTCTGCTAAACATTTTCTATTTTCCAATGTCATGGGTACCCATTACATACAGAAATACTTGGTAGCAGAAGGGCATGCTTTAATACTATCTCCTGTACTTCTAACTTTCAATTTTTATTTGTAACTACAATAACAAAGAATGCCTATGCTGCATGCTAGGGCTTGGCTTCAAGTGCTTCCAATCTCTTGGTGGAGCAACGGACACTACTCAAAGTGTTAGAACTCACTGGGCTGACTTGGCTGCAGCTCTAACAAACAAACCATACCATGAGATTATCACCATTTCTTTATAACAGGCAGGCCTAGGCATCTAGCACAGCAAAGCTCTTTCATCTTACAATGCATACAGTCTACCATGTCACCTTGGCTTATATAGAAATGCACAAATTAGAATGATCTCTTGCACTATTAAAATAGGCTATTGAGATAGGTATAAGCCAATAAACACAGTGTTAGGATCTGACCAGTTGTAGTTGTGTGTACATGACTGATGCATAGTTCATTTGTATTGATATTTCATAAGGATTTGTACTAGAGATTCAAGTGTATATGTATATTATTTTGTAGTTTGGTAAATGCTGATTACATATGTCCGGTATTAGCCGGTTGTTGATATTACATTTTATTTTTGATGCTCAGTGTTGAAAACGTCTATCATAAAGTACACATTTCCTTGCTCAATCTCTTGTTGCCTGATTACCTAGTATTATTCCCATGTCTTTGTTCTACATTCGATAAGCCTTTGCAAGTTTCTAACCGTTAATTCTATTTCTTGTCTTTGCTTGGCGTGTGCCTGACACACAGTATATGTTAAGAAATAATTTGAGAAAAGAAATGCCACAATACTAGATCATGACAAGGCAAACATATAAAAGAATAAGATATGGAATACAGAACAGAGCTGAGAAGAAATAGGAAAAAATAAGTATTTTAATGAGACAAGAATAATATGGCTGAATGGAGTGTATTGCTTTTGGTGCGGTGTATCCACAGAGATGTCGATATTGGAAATGAGAAGAAAAACATAAGAGCACAGTCAAAGTTCTGTAACTGTATAAATGCAATTATATCTCAATGATCCCTTCAAATTATGTCAATTACTGAAATGTCTATCAAAAAAATATTTAGAATTTTCTGTGGAACAAATAGTGCTCCATGATTCTGGTGATTGCAAGTAAATGTAAAATATTAGATCTGAACGATAGATTAGGAATTGTTGCTGAAAATACCAATTATAGTTTGAATCAGTTACATATAGTAGGCAGCGGATAATAGTCTCAAACGGGAATGGCTGCAGTAAGTGTAGAAATTCTGACAGTACAAAACAGAAGAATGCAAATTTTTGCTCAACTAGTAAATATTTTGCAAGTATTCAAATTTAAATGTTTTACTTCAAATTTCTCAAATCACAAGAATGTTATATGTTTAGAGTATTGAGATATTTCTAGGAAGAAAAGAATGATTAACTGGCATCCTAGCCGCCTTAAGTCCTTAATTTGTTGATAATGCTTTGGTAGAAATTATTTTCCTCAACTTTTGGATAAATTTCAAAAAAATCCATCCTCAAATAAATCCACATTGGAAGCTGCATTTTCAGCATGTAGTGTAACTTTTTCTTAGTTGGAACTCCTCCCCCTGTCGAGCCAGCGTTGTTGGAACTCCTTCCTCTGTCAAGTAAGAATTGTGATCGTCTAGGTACGAACTATCCCGAACATAGTCAAACTGAAGACGAAACGGGCGTTTTACTTTTTAGTCTAAAAGTCTTGATATACTCCGTTGTATTCTATATTAGGCTCTGCAAGGTATATGAATTCGAATGAAAGAAATGAACTATTTGGAAAGCCCTCGCGTTCGAGAGCGGCTCCAGGAAGTCTTCCTCCATCACAAGCATCTCCAGAAAAAGCATCAAAGTACGAGGCCATTATTTGAGTTTTAAGTACTGTGTCAATTGGGAAACAAAAGAAATGGAACATATTCCATTTCTTATTTATAATGAGTAATAAAGAATAGTTCATTAAGCTAAACTCCTTCACATGTTGCTTTCGTTCATTTTTTAAAAAATTAATGCGAAACTTAACAAAACATTAATATTATTGCAGCAATCGCTAATAAATTTACAATTTCGATCTATTTTCACTTTCACATAAATAAATTGCGTCATTTTATATATGGATTTCTCGTCGAGCCGTCCAGGGTAACTATGTTTCTTCTAGTAGCATTGAAAAGAATATATATATATTAGTGAAACAAGTTTAAATTCATAGTTAATATGCATTTTGCAGACAAGCTGATTCAAGTAATAGTTCTAGATTAGCAAATAATCAAACTTCAATTGCTCTGGAGCAGCGCCGATCTGCACAACTTAAGGAAGCTGAAATTGCACAAAAGACAGCTGAGCGCTATGTCACAAAGAACTGGAAAAATTGGACTTGCGATTATTTTTCTGCTGCTCCATTCTTTGAAAAAGCAGCAGCGTCTTACAAGACATGCGGTAACAATGCATTGTCAATCAAAATGTACGAGCAGGCTGGAGAATGTCAGGTACCTATTTTTCAGCATATATGGACGATATCAGTCATAAAAGAGATGTGCAATTTAATTATTAATTTAACTAATTCCATGATACAGATACTACTCTTATTCATAATAGACTATAAATCGTGTAGATTAAATATTTACGCAGCTTTTTACTGAATGTATTTATTACAAAAACAGATTTGAAAAATAGTAGGTGCTAGTGTGGAATAGAATAGATCGCAGTAATAAATCAGAAAGATTCAAAGAACAATGATTGTGCTTCTAATGATAGAGGATTTGAATGAAGGCAATGAAAATGTAAATACATGCTTTATGTTTTTTTAGCTAATTATAAATTCGTTTTTGTTGAATTGTCATATTTAAGAATAATTTTTGAAAGGTTAAAAAATGTATAAAATATTTAATCTTTTCTATACTTTGCTGTGAATTTATTCAATATCCTATTTCTTAGGATTTCATACATCATCAACCTCATACTTTTCGTGTCGAGATTTATGGATTGATAAAATCTTCCTAATATTTCAGGACCAAAATTCAAGTTATGCATTAGCGGCAAGAAACTATAAAGAAGCTGCGCAGATAGCATTTAAGATTGATTCAATGGAAGAAGCTTCTCGGCTGTATCACTGTGCAGCAATGTCCTGGATCAATGGTGGTGAAGTTGGCAAAGCAGGCGAATACTTTGGCAAAAGTGCGGAAGTTCTTGAAGATATTGATGAAGATAGAGCTGTTATGAAATACAGGTCTATAAATTTGCTTAGCAACATTGATAACGTATTACCTTATTTTGATGAAGTTATATTTTTCCTATTATTTATACGATTGAATTTTGATCCATTATTTAACTTTTAAAATTTGCATTCATTACATATTTTTATTATGCTATATGCAGTATTGTTTCGTGATTTTATTTATTTATAGATACATTGTTGCAGTGCATACGTGCTGTTAAATAAATATTTTCTTGCATTTTATGCTTCTTTTTAAGATACTGTTCTGCAAATACCAACTTCTAATATGACAGTTGTGGAAACTTCATACTATTACCATTCTTCAATTATATACTTGCCTTTCAACCTAACTTAATAGTCATGAAAGTATGTCATACGCAGGCTGGCGGTAGACACAATTATTCCCGAAGGAAGTGATGCCCTGAATACAGATTTCATTAAAATAGTGGGTTCGAAAGATACAATTGATAGATGTATCTTGTTCTTGCTCCAAATAAAACGCTTTTCCGATGCGCTTTATGTAATTCGGCGTTACTATATTTTCCTAAATGCAGAGCGAGCATATCATACACTATATCGGTTGTTTTTAACTGAAACGATAATTTTGTTGTACACTAACGATTGCGTGGCAGCTGGAAATGTATTTATGGAGGTCCATCTGCAAAGTGATGGCTATTTAAATGCATCAGAGTGTAAGGTATTTGCTTTAATGCTATATTCGATATATAGTTTTCGTTTAGGATTTCATTTATCAAACTATTAGCTACTGTGGGACTAGTAATAATTTTTTGCCATTTTTTTGCAATTGAAATTTGGATTAATATGCCATGAAATCTGTTTGACTTTTTTTGTATAAGAACCCGGACTTACCACTAGTATGTATACGACATTCAATGAGATCAATGCCTAGCTTTTTTAAAAGCTGAATCTTTTAAATATTTTATTTGAAAATCTTCATCAGAAATACTCAGAGTATTAGCAAAACCCATAGATCGAAGTTTGTCTTTCAGAAAGATGCAGCAGGGCTGCTATACATAATAATGTTTTCTATTGCTAGAATAATATATTGATTGATTGATGCTTTTTTGCTTGCCTCATTTTGTAAAAATTTCCCAAATTTTCAAGTAAATGGATAAAAATAATAAATTATTTTTTGTTATGCAAATATCTTGTATGCTAGTTACAGCCAATTTAAATGTTATCATCATATCAAAAAATTTATGCATGTTGGTGCGAATTTCTTTTAAAATTAAAAGATTTAGCTATATTTATAAGGTTGAAGAAGATCTTCTCACAGCGTTCAAAAATTACAATGTTGACCTTTTGGAATCGTTAAAAAAAGATCGTACCCTCTTGCGCCTAGACGCACCTACTGTAAGAATTGCCCGCCAGCTTACTATTGAAGGTGCCGAAATGACCGAAAATATTACATACAATAGTAAAAATACTCAACCTGCTGGACTTTCTGATGTTTCCAAACGAATTTCTGCCCTGTCAGAAAAACATGATGTTACACCTGCTAAACCGACCCAGGAGAAAATTGAAGAAAACGAGGATATTGTTGATTTAGGCTTGGACGATTTGGTACTGAATGAAAATGTTGAAGGAAATAGTATCTATGATTCTGAAGATATTGATGAAATATTGGAACGTGCCAAAGCAGAGTGCTACGTGGGTACGAAAAAAAGCCATGATGATGAAGAAATCGATTTGACGTAAATTTTTGTAAATTGTCAAAGGATATATCAATTTTATGAAGTTTATTTTGTGTGTACAAATATGACTGTTTCAAACTTACATATGATATGTTCATGTGCTGCACAGCAGTCAGTTGTGATCAATAAATGAAGTGGCTCCTACAATAAAGTAAAAAAGGCTTTTGGTGTTTCAGGTAAATGCATTTACTAACAGTTGCAGATTTGCCATTTTCCCTATAACTGTCCATCAATAGCCTAACAAGTAGTTAATAGCGTATTGATGTTGTTATAACTTGACATGCATTCAATCCAAAGCCCTGCTGCACTTATTTATACTATTCACTCATCTATACCCATCTGTTTCTACCATTTCTTTCTTGTTATCAGGACAAATCAAAAGAAAACATAAAGCATATTGGAATCAAAAGCATTATGATAATCCTCTAAAATTCATTAAAACTGTTCCTTCTTCTTGTGCAAACAATCTTGTTATTGTAAAATGCAATTCTCGCCTCTGGTACTAATGAAGATGTTCCATGAAGCTACTGCCTACTTTTCAACTCTTTATGTGAGTGCAAAATGCTGATATGATTTTAAGCCAATATGTAGAAATATAATTTCATGTTGTAAGAATCTATCTTACTCTATTTATCCTTGTGTTTGCATGGATGTGCTTGCCTTCAAAGTGCTATTAATATTATGGTAGAGTTCTCACATACTGTACAAGTAAAAGTGTATGAATCCATTCAAGCTCAATTTTGTTCAATCATATTCGGTTTCAGTGAGGAGTTTTACAACAACTGTGTACAACTTATTGGAAACAAACTTGTTAACGGTTATATTCGTTATAGCTATAAAAATCTGTTTTATGGTGAGTCGTTGTTCTGCATATTGGAATTCTAAGTTTATGGTAAGTCATTGCTGGAATTTGGTGACAGGCTAAGTTTAGGATTTATGTGTTGCTGTGAAGTATGTTCACTTCCAGTAACACAGTTTATGTTTGTGTAAGTATACTCTTTGCCCCAGTTTTGAGTCTTGTTTGAAACACATTTGTAACAGTTTGCTGGAAGGGCGTTACTGGTAGTTCAGCACTTTTCAGTTTCTGTATTACTGCTTCCGTTCCAAAGTTCTAACATCTATTCTGCTTGGCTTTATTTTCTCCTGTGATCTTTTCTGTCTGATTTAAGTATTTTGCTTTGTCTTTCATCTGTTTGGCATTCTACTTCCTTGTTTCATTTTGTCTGCTCCTTGTGTCCTTTATTGGATCTTTAGACTTGACTCTTTTGATTTGTTTGGTTCTGAAAATGTTTTCTAAGTAGGAAAGGTTCACTAAAGTCTCTAGTAATTTGGGGCTCTCAGACCTTTTTACCTCTAACCGTAGCAGCAACGGGCTTCTGTGCCTTAGCCACAAAGGTCCAAAAGGGTTGTTAGAGGAAAGTGAATAGAGACAACCCTGATTGAGCGCCTTACACCAAACAGAAAACATAATTTGAAACAAATATTATTTATTGAGTTCTTTTTTTAGAGCCTTAAGTCATGGCACATAACCTTACCAATGAACAACTGAATAGTTTCATTGAACAGTTACAACTGTCACAATATAGGAGTACACTCCTTATCTATAATCCTACACATGAAAAAGATCCTTCCAACAATATCCACATCTTTAACATCTGAACCATCTTTCATTATTCCATAAAGTATTTTCTCGGTGTTTCCCAAACTGACATCTCCGACAAACGCCTGACGGAGTAACCCCATAACTAAATATCTGGCCAATCCGTGCTCAACATTTACTTATTAAAAACATCTCTCATTCTTTTCTGTTTTCATCACAATTACCCTGCTACTGTGCAGAGTATTGTCATTAGTTTCAGAGAAGCTTCCTTCCCGTACACATTTAATACATGATTACTATACTATCTTTCCTTAGTTTGTTGTTATTGCCTTGTTTGTTTGTGCGTTGCCTTCTATATTTCACAACAAGCTAATATAGCAATTGCACAACTTCATCAGGAACAAATTAATGTTGAACAAGAATTGAGAGCAGCTTGTGAGATCCCTAATTATCAACATGTAGTGCTACAAAATGCTGTCCAGAAAGAACCTAAAGTTGATACTCCAGCACAATTCTTCGGAGATAGGGACCAAACTGTAACCTTTCTTACCCAACTAGAAATATACTTTGAACTTCAAGTTTCTTGTTTTCCAAATGGCCAATCTAAGATACTATTTGCAATTAGTTACATGAAGGGTATGGCATTCAACTGGGCCCTTCTGTATTTTCATGCTGATCATGCAATTCTGTTCAACTATGAACAGTTTGTTGAAAGTTTCAAGATCACTTTTGGTGATGTTAATAGACCTTGACAAGCAGCAAGAGAGTCATTAGAACTTAAGCAAGGTTGACATTCTGTAGTACTGTATATTGCCAATTTTCAGCGCTTCAGTTTAGAATTAAACTGGTCTAACACTGCCCCATTGATAGACATGTTTGACAAAGGCCTACGTAGAGAAATAAAGCGGTCCCTTTGTAGCTGTAAACAACCCACATCTCTAGCTGAATTTATTAAGTTAGCCTCTCACATTGACAATAGACACTTGGAGTTTCATCAGGAATTCTCCAACAAATCTTGTGCCTTTACAAGACCTGCACCCATCATTAATAATGGGGTAGAAGAAATGATCATAGGGGCTACACAACATCACAGTCCATTGAGTTCTTATGAATGATAAAGAAGAATAAATGAGAATTTATGCTTATACTGTGGTGAGGGTGGACATATTACTACTTCCTGCCCTAAGCAACATAAAACACGTATGGACCAAAATTTGATTGGTGTAACATCTCAAATTGGTAAACAGTATCCATATTTTTGTGCAGAACTTATAATTGCAGAGCAAGGCATTACATCAATAAATGCTTTAGTTGACTCAGGTGTAGATCACTTATTAGTGGATGCAAAATTCCTTCAGTCCCTTAACATTTCATCTCAGCCTTTGGATGAGCCTGTTATGTTTGAAATTATTGAAGGAAAACCTCTGCTGTATGGTACAATTGATTGCTTTGTACTATTGGAATTGATAAACAAGCAGGTTACCTTTACTCACACATTCTATGTTCTACAATCAGTTGTTTCTCCTATTGTTCTGGGTATGGACTGGCTTAAGAAATATAATCCACCTATCAATTGAAATACCCTTTCAATTGAAATTCTTTTAAAATGGAAAAAAGTAATAGAGGAATTACCACACATTCTATACCAATGAAGTCATGTATTATACATGGTGTAAAGAGTGGGTTGCTAACAGTTGACAATTCAGCTAAAATTATACTTGAAGAAATTAATACTTCATTTACAACTGATCAGCCAGAAAAAATTTTGAGGCTTACATCAGTCCAGTATTATAAATTTGCCTCTGTCATTTCAAAATAACTTGCCTATATATTACCAGAACATTGTAAGTTTGACATTGGCATTGACATTTAAGCAGGAAAATACATCTCATATAGTCCAATATATTCATTATCAGAGCTCAAATCAAATGTGCTGTGTATATACTTGGATGAATACTTGGAGAAAGGGTTCATTCAGCCTTCAAAGTCTCCTACTGGTGCACCAATATTTTTTGTGAAGAAATAGAGTGGAAATCTACAACCAATAATCAATTACCATAGTCTCAAACCAATAATGGTTAAAAATAGATATCCTCTTGCCTTGATTCACAAGTTACTGTATCAATTGGCAAAGGCTCAGGTTTTCAAAAAGGTTGACTTACAAGGACCTTGTAACCTAGTACACATCCAGGAAGGAGATGAGTGGAAGACTGCTTATTGGTGCAGATTTGCGCACTTTGAATACTTAGTAATGCCATTCGGACTGACAAATGCACCTGTTATCTTCCAAAATGTAATGAATGAAATTTTTTCTACTACTTGGATCAGTTTTGTGTTGTTTATCTTGATGATATCCTTATATATTCAGAAAATCTTGAGCAACATACACAACATACATCCATGGTATTTGAATGTTTGGCAAAAAACTCTCTTCATGTAGAACTGAAAAAGTTCAAATTTTCAGTTACCAAGGTTGATTTTCTTCGTTAAATTATTTCCAACTTGGGTATTTCTAGAGATTTAAAGCAAATTGAGAGTATTCAAACTTGGCCATTCCAACAAATCTCAAATCTCTTCAGGCATTTTTGGGATTTTTAAACTTCTACTGCATGTTTATACCACAGTATTCTAATGTTATTGTTCCTATCTTGCGATTATCAAAGAGAGATCAAAAGTTTAGTTGGGATCAAGATTGTTAGTCATCTTTTAAAAGGTTAGGATCTGATTTAAATTCAACTCCATTATTATAACATGCTTATACATTGAGACCATCTATAGTCAAAGCTGATGCATTGGATTTTAAAATTGGTGAGATTCTCTCTCAAGATTTCAATGGCAAGACACATCTGGTTGCATATTATTCATGGAAGTTAACTGCACCTGAAATTAACTATGAGGTGCATGACAAAGAATTTCTTGCTATTGTTGCTTTTTTCTACCAGTGGAGACTCTTTTTGTTAATGCAAAACCTAGTCTTCACAGACCATCAAAACTTGCTGTACTTTTCATATTTGAAGAACTTAAATGGACAACAAGTCTGCTGGTTTCTGTTCCATTCTGACTTTAGTTTTCCGATTATTTTCTGTCCCAGTAAAGAAGGAAGGAAACCTGATGCATTGAGTTGGAGACAAGATTACCAATTACAAGATTCTGATGATCAGGTACAAGGTCAAAACCAAGGCCTTTTATCCAAGGAATGATTTCTCATAGGTGTTACTGAAGAACGTGATCAGCTATCTTTATTGAATTGAATTAAACTTGCTCAAGCTACAGATGAAAAAATTCAAGATCTGAAGAAAAAAACAGGATATTTGAACAAAAAAGAGTGCATCATGTATCATGGACAAACAGTTGTACCAAAAGAGTTGTGTACGGGAATCCTTGAAACTGGCCATGATTTCCCACCCGCTGGGCATACAGAAATTTAGAAGACTTAAATTTGTTTCAGGAGAATTCTGGTGGCCTGCAATGCAGAAGGATGCAATAGCTTGTATTGAATCATGTCATGTTTACTCTCAGTCCAAGTGTACCCACGTGAAACCAGCAGGTCTCTTACACTCATTGCCAGTTCCTCCAAAACCGTGGTATTTGATCTCTTTGGACTTTATTGTTGATCTTCCACCTGCTCAGGGTAAGGATTCATTTTTAGTAATTGTGGATAGATTCTCAAAAATGGCTCATTTTATTGGCTGTACAAAAGACATTACTTCATCTCAGTTGGCGGATCTATTGTTCTATCATATTATTTGCCTTCATGGTGTGAAAATTAGAAAGGAAAGCAACGTGCAAACAACAAAATGATAATAAACAAAACAGAATAGTTAAAATATATAATATTAGTGAAAGGAGCAGGAGGGAATCTTCTCAATTACTATCAACTTTACTCTGCACAGTAGCAGGGTAAATGTTGTGGAAAAAAGAAGAGTGAGAGATGTTTTTGTTTGATAACAAATATTGAGCCTGAATTGGCCAGATACTTAATTATGGGGTTACTCCGCTGGATGTTTATCTAAGATATGGATTCAGGAAACAAAGAAAATACTTTGTGGAATTGTGAAATACGGTGTAGACAGTAAAGACGTGGATATCATTAGAAGAATCTTTTTTGTATGAAGGATGAAAGTTAAGGAGTGTGCTCCTATATTGTGACAGTTCTAGATTGACAGTATGAGCAACTTAAAGTTGAGGGTATTCTGGATGACAAATTCAAGAAGAGTAAGTGGAAATTAATTTCCTGTTTGGAGGGTTACTTGGCAAAAGATAATTGCTGGAAATTCAAGAATATTTTTGTCAGGAATCAATAGATTAAAGACTATGCATATAGCCAATAATAAACATAACCAGAAACCCAAAGAAGACACACACAGCCAATAATGTATTAATCCTTATTCATGTGCTGCCAAGAATGAATCTTGTCAACACAATACTACTTAAAAGTACATGCACATGAGAACACACTAATAAGAACACTCTTTAAGAGAATATACTTTACAAGAATGCACATGTAAGATGAATTGAGTCCATAGAGTTACAGTTTTATAACAGATCATGGCAAAACAGATTAGATCCTGACAATTTTGAACTGTGTCCATTTGATCAAAAATTTCAAAACCTGTTATAAATCCAGAAGTAAGTTTGCAGCTAAGGGACATCTGTTAGGAACTAGTTTACAGCAATTTGTTCTCAAGAGGTTCACTCTTTTAGGATTTATTCCATTATTTAGCTAGATCATTTTGTGACACTCCAGATTGACACGCATCAAGATTTAGATTGTTGTGTTGCTGAGTGTGTTTCTTATATACTCTCAGCAATACAAATTATGTTTGTATAATGTTACCATGCTTCTATAGTCTTTGTGTTCTTCTTGTTACCACCTTGTCTGCTTCATTCATAACACATGTATGCTTTTTGATTTATTTTTCTAACATCCAGGATGATTCTATTTAGAATATTCTCCTATCCTAGGATGATTTTTTTGTTTTCAAGAGTACCATGTTGTTCTTTGATACCTTGGAAACTCTTTCATGCCCTTATTCTCTATCATGGTGAAAACAATGTTAGAAAAAATAAGGAAAAAGAAGGGCTGCAAGCAAGAATTTAAGTAATGCAAGCAGAGAAAAACAAAAAACAGTAAAACAAAATATGTTTTAAATAGTTGACCTAATACTATGCCAAATAGCGTTGTAACACAGAGACAGTGATCCACAGAGATGAATGAAATAGTAAAAGTGATAGGAGAAGTACAAAATACAATTAAAATTGCAGAATCTCAAATAAACTTTTTGAATTGAATCAACTACTGAAAGAAGCTTACTAAAAATGAGAATAATATTCCATTGTAGCAAATAATTCTCAAGATTATGTATTAGAAAATCAACTACAGAATATTGGAAATGAACTGTAAAAAACAAATAGTTAGTATATATTGTGATCTGAAATAAAATTTGACATAGAAATGGATTACAGATCGTAATCTAGACTTAGAAATAGAATGGCAGGTGGCTTGTAGAAACTTTAACAAACTATATTTACACATATTACTAAGTCTTGTCTCTTGTTTGCTCTACTACTTTCCTGTTCTTGTCTAAATTAAATTTCTCTTGGTATCAATCTATAGTCCTGACACAAACACTTACTGATCTATACTTTCTGTTGTCTTTTCTCATTGTCAGAATCATGATGGTTAGGTGCAATATCACCATCCCCATGCAGTGCAAGAAAATGATATGCCTACCCTGACTTAGGACCTAAGCTATGCCTATATGTTAAGAGGTAGCAGTGAACTCAGAAAACAACCTCTTTTACTGCACTACTGACCACCACAATAGAACCCAGGCCTTTGTGCACTTCAGTATGAGAGAGTACCATGAAAAAATCAGGATGCAGTGTGCATCCAAGAAGAGGCTCATGTAGTTGGACAAGGCAGGTCTTCTGGAACTTCTCAACATGCTCCTCACTGCCAAGACTTCATCTTCTGCCCAGATGCTGATCCACATTGAGATACTCTTCGAGATCATGGAATTTACTCTTATTCGTGATGATGTATAACATGTCTGAAGCCTGTGCTTCATCCCAACATGGCCTTATGTGGAAGATGGCCCACAAGGTATACAATATGACTATCAATGACAGCTCCACTGACAATGATGGCTATCTAGTGGTTGTAGCTTTTCAGAATACCATGTTTAAGAGCCAGATGTCCATAGAGATGGCCACAATCACTTGAGGTATAGAAGTGTCGAGGTACAGCCTGTGAGAAAGGATCATATATACCTGCTGTGCAGCTACTGTATGAAGAAGCTGGTGCCTATGTATGGTAAGAAGAATAGTAGCATGATCTATGCAGTGTGAAGGTGTTTAGTACCTGAATGTACATGCATTGTATGGAACCGTGATGCCAATGCTGTAATCAACTTCTGTATCTCTTCCCCTTCATGATCTTCCATGGCAACAGGCCTGAGAGGTATGCCCGTGGATTTCAGCAGCAGAAGCAGCAATAGCCAAAACAGAAAAGGACCGTGTATGCCCACCCCATTAGGGTGTGGGGGAAGCGTGCGTGTGGGGAATAGTAGCTGGGGGGGAGATGGAGTCACTTGAACCCTCCCATATTCAGTGGGGTTAGGGAGGGTACATAGAGTGTTCATTTAATTTGTATAGAGTAATACCCGTTAAATGAAATTAATTTGCAGAATGGTTTAATTTCAATTCCATTAACTGCATGACTGTTCAACCCAATCGAAAAGTGTAAATAAGTGTAATGTCAGACGAAAAGGCATATATAAATATGCTAGAAACATTGATGAAACGGTCATTCTCTGACATGACATGAAAGAAAAGATAAAATCCTAGCTAATCGAATATATTGGTAAATTTTCGTGCTGATTGAATTCTTGTGATATAATGACATTAAGAATTCATGCCATGATTGTAGCCATTCTGATATTCATTCTGCTGTTTGCTAGTTCCTTTGCAACGTCTCATAGGGGATTTCATAGATTTTGCTTTCCATCCTTCGAAAATTCACTTCTTAAATGTTATAGAGTAATCGGACATAAGAATCATTATTTTCAAAGTGATGTCCAGGAAAAATCCTTTAGGCTTTATTGCAATGGCAAATTGAACACAAATAGGGGCCAACGCAACACCAGGTCTCGGTCTTCGAACATTAACATCAAAAATAATAATAGTGAACTAAACGCGACAAGGTCACAGGCACATAATCTGAGAAAAACTTCGAATGATGCAACATTGCCCATATTTAATCTGGTGGATTTAATTATGCCCGATGAAATTAAAGATGAGGAATTTGAGATGGACTCATTTGATGCAAACATAAACAATAAAATTAGTAATATACTCCACGAGAATTACAGACAACCAGCTCAATCAAAAACTGCGAATACTTCATCTATTCAACAAAATAAAGTGATTTCTCCGCAGGTATGCTTTTAGATACAATTCTATCTTGTTATTTGCACAGAATTTTAAGTCATCATCAACTGAGAATTATTTTTCTAAGAATTTCAAGGCGGAGGAAAGGGCAAAAGAAGCGCTTAACGCATTCAGGTAGAGAAACCACTGATTTTTTAAAATTAACATATAGCTTATATTTTTCACACTATAAACAACTGCCTTAGCATCTTCACTCATTACATTTCGCATTATTCTGATTTTGCTCGAGTCGAAGTTTGATTTGCACAAGTTAAAGTAGTTTTGCATGGCTTGATTGTGCGTAGATCCACATTATTTTTTCTAATCATTTTATTTTCTGCGGCAGCATGATTAAAATAAGTTTATTTGTTCAGTGTTGAAAGAGTCTGGTCGATACTTTAAAATTTAAAATAAATTCAATATTTTGAGCACGATTGCAAAATAACATCAACGGATATAGACACCTAACATTTTTTTCGAAAAATGTATCTTAAAAAGTTTAAATTACACGATATATATATATATATATAAGCCGCTCATAGAGTATTTCCCTTTTTTTGCCAAAGATATATGTATTAAGTAGATAAAAATTCCAATTCATCTTATTTTGTTGGAATCAAGACATGAACTTTGCTGATATGTATATATGTACATAAGTTTTATGTATTTAACAAAATCTTATTTTCATTTCAATGCAAAAAATCTGCACGAATTGCTGCAACAGAACATTATGCGCTCGAACGGATCGCCAGGAGGGCATGCCACCCCCTAGATCAGCTGCAGAAATGTCTTTAGAGGTTGCTGCCCAGTGCGGACGTTGGGATGTAGGCATGGAAATATTGGAGCTAATGCTTTCGCATGGGCTTTCTCCTCGGGTAACTACCTACAAACCCCTTCTGCGATCTTGGAAGGGTGACATTAAGGAACAAGTTCAATTTGTAATGGTTATTATCGGTGAGATTAATAAATTAATTTCAATCTTATGTTCATATATATGTTTTTTCCCCAGCCAATAAAATGTATCATGGAATATAGCAATTTTCATGCATCTCCTGCTGCAAATTTTTATAAAGTGTTTTTTGGCTGTATAATAATGATATAGTGATTCTTAAAACTACCTTTATTTATGCATATTTTGTATACTGGATTGCTATTGCTCATTGAGCTTAGTATAATAGCAGAAGCCTCAAGTTATCTGTGAAAAATATGCGCTAAGACCTGTCTTGATTCACCAAATTGTAGGCATTTAGAGAGGCATTCAATTAGACTACAGTATTAAGGTATGCATACTGTAATGTCGATAGAAAGTGAAATGGGATATAAAACAAAGAGCATTTAAAATCATGATTCAATTGCTGTTATTAACAGTCAATTCTAGTAAATCCATCTTTTTCAGCAACCTTTTTACCTGTGCCAATCGCACATAATAGGTTTCTAGCCGTTATTGAAATTACACCTAAAGAAGTATTTATAAACAATATTCAAGTTGCGCCTCATTTCATAATGATATTTCAAGAAAAAATAATTTTTTTTAATTTGTTTTTAGCTTTTGATACGTTTTGATTTAGCGAAAAAAATTTAGGTGGTTAAAGTTGAGAATTAGCTCAAAAAGGTCCCTCTTTATCCAGTATTCTATGTTATTATACAACTAGTTTACTTTTTAATGGCCTAATTTGACTACATTTGCTTTATATCGTTTCAGGAGCTATGGCAGCTGCCAAAATTGCCCCAGATTTGGAACTACTCGAAATGAGTACTGTGATGTGCTCAAAAGCGGGAGGTATGAAAGAGGCCCTTTACTTACTTGGTCAGGCCAATGTTCTTAATTATGTACCAAGGTAAGCATATCATAGTTTTTTTGGCAATGGATATAAGGACATATTCAGTCGAAATTAATTGAAGTAGTAATTTGTTATCCATGCAAATCATATGCAATATTGCAGCTAGTGTGCAATATTGCAGCTAGTGTGCAATATTGCATGTAAATATAATTTCAGTGTTCATACAACTTTTGTGCAAAAACGTACATTTGTCTCCTTTCTGGAAAAAATACTAGTACAGCAAAGTTAATGTACACTATACGCAAGCTACATTGCTACTGTACGTTTATTTTTCAAGTGGGCATACAGATGACCAGTCCTAATTATGACGGAAATTATTTTGCCTTAGCGAAACAATGTATGGCGCATGTGTTCGAGCTCTATGCTCGGAAGGACGTTGGCAGCGAGCGTTGCATCTTATTCGAGAAGGCGAATCCGCTCTAGGATTTGCTTTGAATGCGGATATTCGAACGGTTGTGATTCGTGCCGCCAAGCTAGCCGGTCAGTGGCGGGTAGCCGTGTCGATTTTAGAGGAGATGGAGGAGGGGGTAGATAAAGGGTGGAGGAGAGAAAGTTGGCCCAATGCTCAGGTAGTAGCCTACATCTACAAGTAATAATGCCAAAATTAAGTATTAAGTATGTTTCATGATGCTACTTGACCATTAATCTCTTGTGCAGCAGTAATAGAAGGGGACTAATTACCAGTTTATTACTTATGAAATCTGCTGGTTCATTTCCAAAGAGTGAATACAGAAATTTAACAATTTCCCATTTGAACATCAAATTATGCTCAATTAAAGTTTTCATTTAACCGTTTTATGAACTTTGAAGTAAGTTAGGTCTTTGCCGCAAATGTTAAATGTAAATTAATAACTCCTGTTGCATCTTACTACTGATATAAAGAGGGTAAGACAAAAGTCACAAGCCTGCAAAGGATCATCCAATTTTGCTATTTTTTACCAAAATATTTCTGCACTGCAACAAATGAACGAAGAGTAAGATTATCAGTGCAGAAATGAGAGTTTTTATGTATACTTCAATATGATTATTGTTCTGGTAATATTGTAGGATAATCTAGAGCACTAATTACTCTGCCTAGTATATAAAGCAGTCGCCAATATATTATATAGTCTATCCCTTATGAAAAAACATTTATGTCTTTATTTTTTAATGAAGTTTTTTTTATGGTATCTTATGTTGATATGCAGCACAAAACCTCTATATATTTATTGATTTTCATTCACAGTAATAATTAATTAAAATAAAGCATAAGTTTATGGTATATATCTAGATTAGTAGTGACATCTACTTTACAGATAAATTCAGTTCATACTTCCTAAACATATTTTTTAATGTTTAATCTAAATATTTTTATGTGATAGGGGATAATCTAGTTTCTTCTACTTGTTGGTTTTTAATAAAATTATTTCAATAAATGTAAGTTGACTCGCTTATCCTTTAAAAGCATGTATTTTATTATTTTTCAGCAGTGTTATTTTGATTGGATAAGTGTTAGCATAACTTATGCTTTCCAATAGCCTTTTCTAGCATTTTTATAAAATTTCAAACATATTATACCCTTTTTCCTTAAATTTCAGTTGATTCCAAGAGCCAAAATGGACTTTTATCTGATTCAAATTTTAAAATTTGTTGATCTTTTTGAAATTGTTCACATAGTTATCTTTTTTACACGGGCCTGCTGTGATAAATGGTGACGTCAATAAAACACATTAGAATTGATGTAGTAACTAATTCTAGGAATCTTTGTTTGGAAATTAGAGATGTTTGTTATAAGCAATTATTTTGAAGGCAGTGAATAGATATAACTTTTGACTAAACGTACGAACTTACATACAGACATGAGTGCATGGATATTTGTAAATATATTCATGAACAAATCATGCATAATATACCCAGCTAACGATAGCCTTTCTATGATAAAAAATGTGCTCTGGTTTTATCTATTTGGAACATGCATGCATGCAGTGCTTTTTCTTCATTAGTTTTTAAAGTTCTAAAAAGTGCATTGGACTTTATTTTTATGACATACGTACACATTAATACATAGGTGTTTACTCATACTTATATACAAATATGAGGTTATTTTACAACTGCTTTATTATACTTATTTTTGGGACATGCATACATACATCCTGTCAATGTTTAAGATGTTACATTTGAAGAATATATTTTTGGGGAAAATTTGATTACCTCTTGACAGACTTATTCTGCTGCAATAACAGCCTGTGCTCAACGAGGAGAGTGGAAGAGGGGTATAGAGGTATTGGACAGCATGCTTTCAAAGCAATACCATATGCCCCCCAATATTTACGTTTTTAATGCAGGTACAGAGAACTTTGAAGATAATAAATTCACTTTTATCGAATTTTCAGTTAGAATATGTAGATGAAAAGCCATATCATGCCAAGTTTAACTTCAGATTTTTTTATATGATGAATATTGTATAAAGTGAATTTAATCCGTGGTCTCAAAAGGTATACTAAATCCGAATTTTGCTGTACAATATTGTCTTTATCAAGAGCTCAATCAATGATTCATCCTTCAAATGTATATTTATTTATTTAAAATAATTCATCTGTTTGTTGGCAACAATTTTCCTAGCTGCACAGTAAGAATTGAGTTGCAGCGTGCATCGCAAATGATGAAATCTTCTTTTTGCCTTGCTATTAAAATGAAGCAATTTCATGCCGCTACATCTTTAGCACCCCATCCCAAAAAATACAGGAATCACTTTACTCACAACTTTGATCGATATTTCACTTTACTCTTCATATTCTAGTGAATTTTTTTACATTTCTATAGCTAAAATTGGATAGTAAATTTATCACATTTTGTTGATTTTGCTTAAATATATATTAATGTTGTTACTAGTCCTTAAACTTTTCATGTTGAACGTAGGTAATTGAGAAACATTTCACATGCCACTAATATTATTTACATTTATGTTTTTCTTCATACTTATTCATGATCGAATGACCTGTGCACTTGATGAAACTCAGTATGCCATAAGTTGCTTCATCTATCAACTCGCATTTCGTAGCATTTCATTTAATTTAAAAATTTTATAACTTCCTATAAATAAAGCTGTTCGGATTAAGTGCTGGTATAGCCCAGAGATGCAAAGATAGCAAAGAGACTCGATATACTTCAACTTGAAAATTATTCTCGAACTACATATTCAAATAGTGGCTAGTATTCTAGATTTTATCCTCTACTATTATGTGTCAATATATATTAATGTATTCCTAGACAAAGCTGACAATATCTTATGAAATTGAAAACAGATAAGAATCAATTAAGTTGTGACTGCCTTTTACTCCTTTATATCCAATGTAGCAATAAGCGGATGCGAAAGGGCAAAACAGTGGCGTGAAGCTTTGGATCTACTTCAACGTGCAGAAAATATGAAGTTAAAGCCAGATGTGATTACTTATAATACTGGTACATACTTTTGAAATTATTTCCATAAGGTCTTTAAAATTTAGAATAGTTTTTATGGAAAAGTTCAAATACCTATCAATGTTAATCTTTATCTGAATATAAAGCCATCCTAATTTTGAATGTAGGCAGTATTAATGCAGCAAGAATCACTTTTATAAGAGCAGATATTCTTTAACTGTAGTTGTATTTGAAGAAAAAGTATATATATTTGGATTTATATTGTTATAGTAATCCAGTTAGATTTTGATTTTTTTGGCACTTAAAAGCCATTCACTTTCATTTTATAATAATCATTCTATTTTGCGGTACTTATATTAACTTAAGCTACAATTTTTTACTAGTGAAGAGCTTTGGTAATTTTTTCATCTTTTTTGCACAATTTTTTGATGTTGGATAAGGATATATACTTTTGTGAATTGCTTATTGGCTAGCCCATTTTAAAATCAAGTTGTTTTTGAGATTTTTATCTCTTTAAATTTACACTGATGCATGTAAATTTATGTATAATGTAGGTTCATGCATACGTTTTTCATAGTATCTCATATATTTCAGTGCACCTTATCGTATTAAGACCAAATCAAATTCGGCAGAAGTTTAGCGTAGGCTGCTAAATTGTTTTCACTTTTAAACCCCTCAGAAACTATTATTAAGTTTGACCTTTCAACAAAAGTTAACTCATTTTAGGCTTAAGAGTCAAGTTATTCCCTCTTGTAGCCTTTTTAAAACTTCTTTCATTGTTGACCTACAAGTTCTTAAAATTATTCCTATTAAGTGATCCATCCTACAAACTCACTTCAAGCTGCATTCTATTTTAGCCATCATTTTTTTGTTTTATATAAGAAAGGCATACTAGATAATTAATTGTACAAATGTATGCATGTATATATATGTATATTTTGTCTTTTTCGAATTGAACTTGAAATAAGCCAATCATTGACTGTATTTGCAATTTTCATAATCCAATCAGTGTATTAATCCACACTAAAAGTGGGTAGTAAAGGTGTGTACTATTCGAGGTAACACAGTATGTATTGAGATGAATACAAAGATCGTAAATCAGTTGAGAAGCATTACGCTTATATCAATATTGTTTTCAGTGATTAGTGCCTGTGCAAAAGGAGGCCAATGGAAAATTGCTTTAGAACTATTGGAGGCAATGAAATCTACTGTTCAACCTGACATTATCAGGTGTGTTATGTAATAAAAGTATTTTTTTCTTTATCTCAAACAGAGGTCTATTTATGACCCAGTGCAATAAAAAAATACGGACCATTCATCTTGCCCCATTGCAGCTTTTACCTCTCTGTGCTGTAGTCGTCAACTTGTTAAAAAGTGAGAAATGCCTGAAGCTTTTTGCATTACTATTAAGCTTAAGTGATTTCATGCTGTCGCATCATCGGCACCCGTAAGCTGTAGATTTGGCTTTTTCATTACGTTTGGCAAGTTTGAATAGTTTATCTCCTTTTCGTCGTATAGTATAGATACATAACTTATGTTGCTTTCAAAAATTTGAAGCCAAAGGAAATTCTTCACTTAAAAGTTACTGCTCGCATAGATACTAGACACATTATGTGGACGTATTTACATTTAATTTTCAATGGCTTTATTTGTTACTTATCCATGGAACACGTTTCTGAGAGTACTGCATCCCATCAAAAGTTTGGAAAAATTATGAAACTCTTCATTGCCAAAAACTGTTTCAACTTAGACAAAGAACTAGAAATGGCAACAATTTCGAATCCACAAACCTTTGGTTCGAATCCATGGAAGTTATAAGTGATTTGAAAACTTTTCAAGGCTAAAAAATTTTAAATAGCAGGCATCTTTTTTCGAGTCCATGGAATGTTTCAATGTATCTCTACCATCTACTTGATATCGATTTCATGTTTGCTGCATATGTATTTGTGGTTTTTCTGCGCAGCTATAATTCTGCTATTTCTGCATGTGCTACAGCATCGGGAGATGATGCCAAAGCATTTGAGAGGGCTATGAGCCTTATGGATGAAATGCGACGAAAGGGGATACAGCCTGACAAAGTACATATGTATATCATGATTAAAGATATTGTCAAAATTGCAGATTCCAATACATATTCATATATATTGATGCATGCATGTTGCTAATATAAATATATACTTATATCGTTGTGCACATATATTTGCATATTTCATATTTATCCATATCTATATAAATATATAAACGTATGTTCGTGATGATAGTTGGTGAAACATAATCCAACGAAAAACTGTAATCGAATTTTACTATTTCTTTCAGTTTTCATATTCAGCAGCAATGAAGGCTTGTACACGATCCAAGAATAGCAAAAGAGCTCTTCAGCTCCTGAATCAGGTTGTGCAAACACGACTATGTGTCTATGTAGTTGCTAATTTATCCTACTTACAGATAATTATTTAAAGATTTTGAGGATTCTAATGTCATACTGCTAGCAGAGTATGCGCCTTTTTTTCTGTTTAATAGCAATATCTAGTAAATTTAATGGAAACACAGTAAATGTATTTCACCGAAGATTTGAAAAAAAGTCAAAGATAATTACGATTTACATATCAAAATGCACTCGTAACAAAATATTGTCCCTAAAAAAATTATTTTGAGCTTGCGTTCCTTTTTTTCTTGGCATGTGTTAGTTAGAGACAGTAGAGTATCTAGCCAAGTTTAATCAACTTAAGATGAGTTTGGCCCTTTCTTAATGTGCAAAAGATGGCTCAACTTATCATGTAACTACAAGTGTCACAGCAGTTGCAATAGCTATTATGGTAATTATCTAAAATTGAGTAGCGTAAGCTAGCCCTGTGATTCGTCCATTCTTCATATAGTGATTGCTGATTGGATAATTTTCTGTTAATTAATAGTTTTTCATTCAATACTGTATGCATTTTCACACTGAAGTTTATTGTTGTTGTAAACTCCGTTGGAAGATTTATGAAACGTATTTTGAAAATCGAAGCAAGGATCTTGTTGAACTTTTCATTTGCTGTAAAAACCGCATAAAAACATTAAATTTCTTAATAACATAGTATTAATTCGACATTTTTTGTCAAGCCATACATTCTGTGGTATGAACATAGTATAGAGATAAATTAGCTATAAAATCATTGATTTTGATTACAAAATTGAAAAATTCGTGAAAAATTACATTTAGCTTGACCTTTCGTTACAGTGAGCATTGATAGGAAAATATTTGTAAACATGGCTTCTGAGACTCAAGCCAATCTAAGATTCTTGAAAACGGACAATTCAAATGGAAAAGAAATCATGTGGTGGCAACTTTGATTTCATGAAATGCATGAATATATTGCAGTTGAGTTGACTCAAACAACTCGAGTTGGTTCGTTGTTATATCCAAGTAGAGTTGAATCGAGTCATATAGTGAGTTGTCTTCACATTGATATTCTTTTTTACAAAAGATGCAAATAACAGGCGTAACTGTTGATGTCGTTGCCTATACTTCAGCAATGGATGCATGTGCAGCAACTGGACAGTGGCAGGAATGTATTAACCTATTGGATGAAATGGTGAGTTTTCAGCCAATCAAAATCACAGACTGCCTTGATTTGTCTAATGGAAATGAAAGCATGATTCTTGTAGTCGTAGCAATTCTTAACAGTGGATATAGTTTTATTGTAATGTCTTGTAATCCCTGTTTTTAGCTTTTTTCAATTTTTCTTTAAATTCAGTCTCTTAAGGAAAATAAATTTCTATATGAATATAGTTATTGCGGCCTATGAAAAAATTACTATTTTACTCAGTTTTCATACTGATTTTTTGTACATTGAATTTTTAATGAGTGATCTGAAACTTGATATCAATTTAGAAACTGCGTTCATCCGAGAACACTATCGAAAACGTGCTTATCGAAAAATTGCTGTAAAGATTGAAAATTATTACTAGACGTATCCACTAGTATTTCAAAATTGATATTTTAATGTATCAAATTGGAAGGTGGATGTAGACTGTTCAAATTGTCCACATGCTCAGTTGTGCAAAGTTAAGCATTTTGATTTGAAGGAGTATGATAAATTTAATAGAATACTTTATTTAAACTAATTGCCATGAGTGCATAATCTTTGACTTCGAAGCAGCATGCCAATTTCTTTATAGAAGGGTTTAATGACAATTTTATAATACTAAAACTTCCAATTTGTGGAAAAAATTCTAGTCTTTCTTAATATTATTAGATTTTTCTGCCTCTTTTCTAACAAAGTTTGATTATTTCTTAGAGAGCTAAAGACATTGCAGCGAACGATCGGACTTATAGAGCTGCCATTGCTGCATGCGGAAAGGTGTGCTTTTGTTGAAAACTGTCTTTCAACCAATATTTTCAATACTCATACGTACATGCATACATGCACCAATTCATGTTGACATATAAATAGCTATGAGTTTTGATTAAGAAACCCTACCCAACAATTTTTATCAATTTTCGCTTGAAAAATTCTTGGCTTCAATTTGACTCACAATGAATCTTCCTCAATAAAAAAGTATTCCTCTCAAAATATGGAAAAGTACATGCTAGGATGGAGGAAATCCAGTCGGCAGTTTTTTAGAAGCAAATTCCTTATACTTTTACCTTGATAGTTCGGTATCAAGCTGCTTTCGACCTTTTCTTAATTACGGCTTGTAAACGTACATGCACGCATTCATTCATTTTGGTACATCAAAGTATAATTTTATGCATGTATATTACAATCATTGATATATAACTTTGAATTTCTTAATACTTACTTTGTAACGTTCCATATTGCTAAAAGTATTCCCCAACAGTATTTTTAATAGGCAATATATGTTATGCAGGGTGGAGAGTGGCAGCGTGCTCTTGATTTGCTATCCAGTATGCGATTGAAAGGTTTTGTCATTCTGCGCCCAACTTACAATTCGGCTATAGCTGCCTGCGAAAAGGGAGGACAACATGCGCACGCACTATCTCTCATGAAGCAGATGTCAGCCAGTGGCATCTCTCCCGATATATTTACTTACGGGTATTTCATCAATTATAAGAAATGGAATTTCACTTTGCGACTTGAAAAATTATTCAAAAAATAGTCTGGTAACTGATCACCGTCAAAATTGTGTACTATATTTTGGGATAATTTCTCTTACTTTCAATAGGAAAAGAAGCTATTTCTAAGTTATAATGCACCTTTTCAAATTGCACTTTATGTACATGTTTTCATTCATGTACTGTTATAATGCACATTATTAAGTGTTGATTTCAAGAGCACCAACTATGGCAAGATATGACGATTTCTGCAGCGCACTGGGTACCAATAGAGTATAGACAAATGCTTAAATTAATGCATTTTTTTGTAACATTTTTTGACTTTGCATTGTGACATTAAAATCATCGTTTCATGGTTGTGACTGGTGGAAGTGCAGTACATACAGCGAGGGATATGTACTTATTTGCCTTAATAAGTAAATTTTTATCCAAAACAAGTAATGCCACCATAATTTTAAGCGTCTTAAAAAACTTCATAATGCAAGTTTCAGTTTGAACGTAGGACTTATGCAAGATTGGCATAGAGATGGAACACCGTTGCGCAGTCAATACTTTCCTATATAAGCTATAGATGAAAAGTCATTATTTTTTTATTTGTTGTAATATCATCAGAATCCTTTTTTTGTTACATATAGATCGGCCATTAATGCGTGCAGCTCTGGTGGACATTGGCATGAAGCTCTATCTCTGTTGGACGAAATGCGGAGATTCGGTCCCGAATTGAAGCCTAATTTGATCTGTTATACTGCCGCTATATGTGCTGCTGGCCGGTAAGCTGTAATTCATGAATAACTAAAAGCTCTTGAACCAATTTTTGCTTTAAATGAATAAATGGACGTCATATTGTGTTGAATTCTCGTTCCGATTTTCGGATATGGTGAATTAGGGTACGGGGACTCCTGGTACAGTTGTTCAATGCAGTACTTACTGAAAATCTTTTTTTGGTACGTTTCTCTTTTGCTTTTGCAACCTTATTTACAGCAGAAAACCAGAAAAAATCAACAAGTCAAGGTGGTTCAGCTGATTTTGCCAATCCTTGCTATTATTTTAAATTGAATTTAATTATTCTACAAGGTCTCATTTACCTTGCACAATCTTCAAAAATACTTTTAAATCAGTTTCTCTCTGGTCAATGCTTTCTGTAGGTTTAAGAGGTGACGACCAGCAGATACATGTATATATGCATTTATTAAATCTACTTCAAAGTGAGGAGAGGAGTAGGGCTTTACATATTTATGCATACAATTGATTTGTGAAATAAATGTGATTCCTTAATATCCACAAAAAAACTAGTAAACTTAACAAAATAAATCGATTTAGATCACTGGAGATCATAATCGGCCATGATTGAATGACAAATCCAACTGATTTAAGTCATTAGTAGTCGTGATTGGACAAGATAAAGTAAGTCGATGGATTTTCATTGTACACATTTGCACTTTTTTCTCCTGCTTAGACTTGTAATATTTTCATGTACATGTGTAATCTGATTCTTTGTTTCTTAGCGGTGGCAATGCTCAACTTGCACTAGACCTGCTGAGCCAAATCAAATCCGATGGATTACAGCCTGACACTGTTGCATATAATGCTGTCATCAATGCGTGCCGACGTAACAGTCTTTACAACGAGGCAATTTTTGTTCTTAACGATATGTCATCCATAGGCTTAACACCGGATTTAGCCACTATAACAGACATGATATCAGCTCTAGAAGAGGGAGGCCTTCAAAATCAGGCCGACGCTGTATTTAACGAGGCTGTTAGATTCGGCATCTTGCCGTCGAGTTCGCTGGACAGCGAATGGGAAGTTGACGTCAGCGATCTTCCTCCCACAATAGCAAAACTGAAGATGCGCAGTATGTTGAAATTTCGGAAAAGTTCGTTTTTAAGCGGTACTACTGAAGTTAGGGATTTAACATTTGTGTGTGGTACTGGGCTTCAGAGAAGTCATAAAAGCGGTTTACCAAAACGAAAGTTTGACTTACGGTCGTATTTGATTGCGTCACTGGGCAAAGACTATGTGCCTCCATTGTCAGCCTACACACAACCTACACAACAGGGGTGTATTGTCATCCCAGCTGTGAAATTAAGAGTATGGATTGAATCCCAGAATACTAGCCAATAGCAGAAGAAATTAAAATTGCAAATAATATTCTCTTATGTTTCATTTGAATGTGCCATTTATCAGAATTCTTTAACTCCAAATTGTGCTTTGGCCATTCATTTGTATTATGTAAGCTATTATTTTTTTTGTGCATACAGAGAATTCGAATATATGTTGCTTTTTGCTAAATGAATTGAGCTTGATTTTTTTTGCGGCTTAGGATCTGATTGGGTTATATAAATTAAAAGTACTGGCTGTATTGCAAATTCCTTCTGATATACATTCTAATAAAATGTGAAAGGAATGTAAGAAAGTAATACATCACATTCCCAGCTACATGCCTTTTACTATTCTTCTGTTTCATGTGTTCCAACTTACACAATGGAAGTATAATAGTACTTATGAAGCTTGAGACTATGTCACCCCTACCCTCCCCTCAAGTCTCTACTAGTATTAGATACTAGATGGCACTTCATTTGATGCTGCATTCTTCATGTTAGATCTTTTGCCCAGCTGCCATCTTTAGTGATGCTAGGCCTAAGCTTTCTCTCAACCGCAGAACTTACTGCCTACCTTTATTTTTACCCCCAATACCAGTGGTTTGAGAGGTGTAGGAGGGTGGTTCATTCCCTCCCTTGAAAGTCAGATCTACTTGCTACCCAGCCTTCTCCTTTATATATTGGTTGGGAGTAATATGAACTTCATGATTGTAAGCTTTACTTCTCTAGACAGTCCACCATACCTCATATTCATGTTGTTGAGATGAGAAATGCCATGCTCAATGCAGCCATAATGACCAGATTCAGAAAGTATGAATGCAAACGATTGAAGATAGTGCAGCACATTCAGCACATCTGTAATGGACTGCAGCATTGTTGATGCAGTATCAGCTGTTTTCATTTCTTCTCATGCTCAAATATGCAATATAATACCTTTCTCTTATCTTCATCTTAGATTAGAGCATTCCAAAAATTTTAATATTGCCAGAACAAGAACTTTGAAATATTGTTATTGTTTTGTATATGGCCACATCATGCAACAGCTCAACACTGACTTGTAGTTTACTTTCTATTCAGCAGCCTTCATGCTGCACAAACTAATGAAGGCTTCCTTCATTTTATTGTGCTGATGTTTCAAGAGTAGACTGAAATGGCATGCAATCATTGACCAGTCGATTTATAATCCTGTGATAGAGCCATTAGTCATAAACGTAAGGCTTTGCTACGATGACAAGTTGGTTTCATTTTGCTGTTAGTTTAGTTTTTCTTGATGAGTGCACCTTCATTGGAAGTGTTTAGAACCATTTATAGCAGTTGTTAGATGTTGAGCTGAATGTACCAACAATTTGTATGCAACTAGCACCCACTCTCACAGAATTATTTTCTGCTTAGATATCATTGAGCAGCACAATGAAATATCTGCTTGTGTTGAATAACCTGAAACTTGACAGTTATTAACTTTCTTATTTCAATCTTGCAGCTTTATTAATTCTGGGATTAAATTGCATAGCAAGTTAGAAGTTGATTATTTGTTATTATATACAATCAAAGTATATTTGAAATTTTTTATTTATGGGTACTACAAAAACTGTTTCATCAATCTGACACTTTCTTTGATTTTATATCATTAGGTTACCAATAACTCAGCACTTCTCTTTCTAATATTTTTGTAACCTTCTACAACAAGCAGCACAGTTAACTGTTGGATACAAACCAAGTACAACTTTACGCAGTTCTGCTGTAACTTGCAACGTTGTCAACCTTTGGATAAGATGATGATGGAACTTTAAAGTTTTGGTTCATAATGCTACTTTATTTTCTTCTTGTTGCAGTGTATGCATAATATGTACCGTATGGCAAGTAAGCTGTGCCAACAAATAAAAAACTAGCCCAGAAAGTCCCTTCTGCAACCTTCTTGCATCAACATTGTGCAGCTGAATTGGAGGAGTTACTGAAAAATAAATATTGATACTGCTGGATCCAGCTTTTTGTACATGAATAGGTTTACAACTTTTAGTGCAATATTATACCTACTCTTTAAATGTTACGTAGTGGTACAATAAAAAATATACAATAAAAATGCACAATGTTTAGCTAGCATACTAAATACTTGTTAATAATCAACATTATACTAATTAAATTTCATTTTAAATCCTAACTTGACTTCTATTTTATTTGCACTCTTTGGAGTACATGCTACCTACTGCTGAGATATGATTTGTGTTCTTTAAAGCTCACATTAACAAGTAGTATTGAACTTCTCCTAGTTACATTAACAATGTATGATCCCTAACTTAAATCTCTAAAACAGTTCTGTTCAGCCAAATCTTTCAATCTACATCTCATTTCTGGTGCTATCACAAGTATAATAACTACATTTAAATTACTGTTGTAGCCACCATGTTAGAAATCAATAAATTAGAGACTACACATGTAGCCATTAGTAAGGACAACAAGAAACCCAAAGAAACACACACAATCAATGATATATCAATTCCTATTTATATGTTACCAAGAAAGAATCTTGTCAACACAATACTACTTAAGAAAACACACTTATGATAGCACACTTAAAAGAATACACTTCAAGAAAATATACTTTAGAAGAATGCACTAAGTTTATAGAACCACAGCTTCATAACAGATCATGGCAAAATAGATGAAATCCTGACACACCACCATCAATCAATAAGGGCCATGCACAAGCAAAAGTCATTAGCATCACTATAATTGACTATGTTGATTAAAACTCACTTTGATGCTAGGATATGTTCTAAACTGCAGTTGATACAAGTTTGTGATAAATTTTAGAGCTAATTTAAATTTATTCTGTCTCCAAACAAATAATTTGTATTCAAACCATTTCAAAGCACATTTTTTTAATTGGGACGTGATCTTTTTAATTTAGAAGATCATAAATCAAAGTAATATCATCAGGATAATTTTCAGGGTCATTTTAATTTATCTTAGAAATAAGTCTCATTGTAAAAATATCCATTTTCTTTGCTTTGAATCTGTAACTAGTTAGTTACTTTATTGAGAACTTACCATTTTAATGAAGTAATGTAGTGGACTAACAAAATACAGCTTTTATCGCATATTCTATGCTGCCATCAAAATAGTTTTTTGCTTAAAAAACAACAAGTCTTTTTGAAGAGTAAAACTTTTTATAAAACATATATGTATATTTTTACTAATAATTGTTGCTCTGCATAAATTCACTACCACACATCAACCGCATGATTAATACATTGGTTTGCTTTTAAATTGTTGTCTAAGCCTACATGTCCTGATTGCAGTAATCAAAACTAGAGAATAATGGCACTATATAGTTATGCAAAGGCAACAGATTTTGGTTGTTAAGCAAACAGCATTTTGTTCTAGTGTGCCATGTGCTTAAAACAAATGCAATACTTAGTTGTCAACAGCCTAGGTTCAGAATATAATCTAAACATTATCTTCAGTTGCATGCTGGCAATATGAGGGAATGCTTAGGAAGGGGGGGGGGGCAAAAGTAAGGAGCATAAGATCGTTTATAAATTTTTTATACAATATGCAATTGATATAAGTGCCAATGTGATTCTCAAATGATAGCCAATCTTTTCCTGCAGTTTTAAAAAAAACTGGTTAAGTGTGATTGGGCATGTGCGTAGTTAAATAACAAACTTTAAATCTAATTACTACACATTCAAGTTTTGATATTCAAACTACAAAGCAGGCTGTAGATTTAATCAAGTATATTCATATAAGACTAGCAGATGCAAGAAAGACTGACCTTAATGCAGTATTTGCATTAGCTTGTTCATTTTGAAGTTTTTTTTTATGATTTAAACCACAGGTAGCTGTGAAGCCAAAACAGCATCAGTGAAAAGTATTATACTTAATAATGAACTGTAAATATAAATTTTATTGCTTACAACATTATGTTTGGGCTTGAGAGAATCTTAAACTAGTTACAGTTTAAGAAAAACTGATAGCCAAAAATGCATGTAATACAAATTTAAATATTGAACATTAGCAAATTTATTGTAAATAGATGCTATTACCTATTTAGTAATACACTTCTTACACATGAATTCAGTTTTGTACTGTCTCATAAGTCTAATTTTCTAGATTAATTAGCAAAAGTCCCTGGTTTTGGGTGGTTTGAAAACAAATGGACAACAATGTATGATAGAAAATCTCAAACACAAAGTGAAAAACAGCTAACATGCACCATGCAGTCCTTCCATCAGCTTTTATGTCTGCAGCACTAAAACATGCATAGCCTACAGGCTTTTTTGTACTCGATTGACCAATCGGCCACATGATCATGTGAAAAGCACTGTTTCTACTACAAAATCAACTTATCTGATATGATCCTGTGGAACCATGAGCACATATTATAGTGTGACAGAACAAAATCAGAAGTAAATGGCTGATTACTTTTATTTTGTAGTACATGCACCCAGTACTTTTATTGCATGCTGCCTGAGTACTACTATTAGTATCCAGCACCTTGAATACAATTTGAAATTAACTCAAGTAGCATATCAGATGTACATCTTTACTGCATGTTGCATTGGAAACAATTGCCGCATAAGTTTCTGTGAAGTTAAAAGGATACGACCTCAAAGCAATATGGATATCTGCTTTGCAATGCTTTCAATGCTACCTTATTTAAAATACTTCTTTTTCCTACAAATTTTTATGTACTGCAGTATTAATATAAATTACTGTGCTATTTTTGTTAGAACGTAATTGGAAATAGTATTGCAGAGAGCTTTTCTACTTGAATCCCAGAATTTTGTCCCAATTTTAGAGGTCAAACTAAAGTTTGTATACATTTATTTGAAAAGAATAGCATTTGATGTATATTTCTGAACACAAAGAAAAAACATAAAGAGAGAAAATAGTGCATATACTGAGAAAATGGTATCGATTCATTTAAGCCAATTGATATCCAAATGGTACTTCAAAATGTAGTAACAGCATTCCAGAAATATACCAAAACTAATCTCCACAACACAATAACTTTTCACATAAGAGCAGGATATGCTGCTGCTGAAATATTCCACCTATCGTTACATTACTTTGGAGAGCTGATGGTTGTCTTAGTATACGGATGTACCGTATAAAGCTGGAGAGCAAGGTGCCCAAGCCTGATGATTACATAAAAATATCACCTTCAAATTACACTATATTATGTTGATTATCACAAAGAATATTGTATATTAAATTTTTTACCATGAATAGATGGCTATTCGACATACCAACTTACGTACATATACATGTATATATGTAGATATGCATTTGTACACTAGTTGATAATACTAACTTTGTCTAAATAAGTATTTCTTGAAATTAATGGAAAACAGTTATATAAAATCCAATATACTCGTCACAATTTGAAAATGCAGTAATATGTATCAATATTATTGCTAGATTAATGTTTTTTAGTTATTTGGCTTGCTGTATAGCAATGAATCGATAATCAAAAGCAAGCGCTTCATTGATTGGATAAAAAAGTAAAAATATGAAAGTTATAAAAGTAGGAAGTTTACCTAAATAGAGCAACGTAGCCTATGACTGCACCGAGGTCAGCCCACTTGTCTTCATTGGTTTGAGCAAAGTATTGTTTTAAAATTTCGTCACCACTATACAGTTCACCTACATCACCTCCGATGACATCATAATTTTGACCATGAAATATGGCGTACAAGTATCCATTGAGGCTGTAGCGCGTTGGTATTATATAACTCAACCACTGATGAAAAGAATTATATATACTAAAATGTAGTTGCGTTTTACTAAGAATATATTTAAGAGGCTAAACAAAATCGTTTGTAACTGAACTGTACGACAAAACTTGATCTGTTGCAAGAAAATATCTATGAGCAGTTTGAGAAGTTGCTAACATCCGCAATCTTGAATACTAAATGTGACTTGTTCAATTGGCCATACAAGGTTCAATCAACCCCCCTCCCTACTTAAAATAGCTTTTGATGTATGATTAGACCATAATTTGTGTTGACAGAATTTGGATTTATTATAGAATTTTTTGAAATAAACTAGCCACAAACAAATTTTTCAAATCAAGCGAGAAAAATCAAAGTTGACATCTGAAAACTATAACTTCTCCGAACAATGGTTTGAATATTTTTCACTTCTACTCAAATTCAAAGTGATTAAAAAATTGAATTATACAAGTTTTCACTTCAATGAATTTTTAATATATGCAAATAATGAAAAAAATTGTATTAAAGTATTTTCACCTGAACAACATCATTTAAATCTTCAGTTTTGATGAAAAAGCCTAAAATAAGAAATGTCGAATGAATCATTGAATATGCATGCATATATACTGGTATTTATGTATAGGTAAAAGAATTGAGCTAAATACATATGAACTGTTCCACCAATCAAAATAAATATACTCAGGAATGAAGAGTACACTACATGCGATGACAATTCATAATTTTCAAGTTACACAAATTATTGAACTGTTGTTAACGGTTTCATACGCACAATTTTCCAAACATCAAACGATATGTATGTATGTAATATTCAAACCTGGAAATAAAAACAGCATTCCTAGTACAACCATACTAAACGTAGTAGCTAACATAGCTTGCTTTAATACTTCTACTACCATAAGCATAATACCCTCCATCATTAGCAAAAGTACTACTGTAATAAGCACTGCATATACGTACGACTCAAACGAATCATTGAGCCCCACAATATAGTGAAATATGGCCTGGTAAATGATTGATGTGACAAACGTGTACGGAATGCTAGCCAAAAATTGAGCTGCAATATAAAAATAGAAAACGGTATGCATAAATGAAAATTATATGATAACTTTAAAAGTATACCTTACTGGACATGCCTTTGTGTTTGGTGATGTTATATCGTTCTCGTGAAATGAATAATAGTCGATATATTTTGTAATTACTGATTGATGATAGAATCTTTAAAACTCGTAGAGCATTTTTAAGTGAAACACGTTCATTCATGTTCTATTTTTTGAAAACCATGGATATAGGTATGTAAAGATGTAAGTACTTACTTAAGCAATACATATATGGTGTATAAGCACCATTCAGCACTTCCTGCAATGCAATTCTTCTTTCAATAACAAATGATGGCGCCGAAGAAATCACAGCAAACAGTACGCACCTATGCATATTATGACATATGTACATACATAAAAAGCATAAGTTTTATATTATTGTCCAATAAAGAAACAGAAACTGAATTTAATTGGTCAAATAAGATACTATTTGTTTTCAATTTGCTGACAAGGAATTTACATTGGTATACCTTACAAAGCTTAGATGCGCAAACAAATTCAAAAGTATGTCTTCAAAAATGATTCTCACATAATTAAACATCCATGCATTAGAATGAAAATTTAAAATATGCATACAAATCTTGTATATGCACTCCAACATGATTACAAATAATCTATACCTCAAATGTACACTGGACTGTTTTTGCCATAAATATATAGGCATACATATTTTTACTGCTGTGTGGCAATAAAAAACTACAGACAACCTATGATAGTCTTTCTGTTTACTATCAAGCGTTCAAATATATAAAAGCACATATGTGTGTTTAAGTATTTGCATACCAAGTATTAAAGAAAGCCGAGCCAGATATGTTCACAATTTCATTGGTTGCGGTATCGAGTCTTGGAAAAATAGTTCCAATATAAAGAGCCACCACAATTAATTCCAAAAGACGAAGCCAATAGACTGTTATGTTTCTCCAGTAGTACACCACCATACTATCAGTAAAGAAAAAGATCACATGTGTACATATATCTGAAAATATAAATTTGAATTAGTAATACAACTTCCATTACAAAGGGCCTTTGCACCTTCAAAACTATTCCTTTGACAGACAAGCACCATTAAAAGATGTACTCCTTTGAATAATTTTTGGAGAACTGATTATTCGTTTAAAAGCATCTAGAGATTATTTCAAGAGCACAAAAGCAAATTTACTTTTAAAATATGTAGCAATAAAAATCACACTGTGATGTGCCACATGGCAAAAATATGCAAGTTCAATAAACAAAACTGCATATAAAATAGGTGATCATTCATTAATTTTGAATTTCTCCTCTTGTGACTTTTTACAAATGAGTAAAAAAATATGTAACCTAATGGATATAGATCTATGCAAATGCATATATACATAAAAGCACTTACTTGTTCAACATGGTACCCATTCTGCTCAACGTATTGGGTCTATTATCATCCAAAGCATCGCCTGCCTTACCTAATAACCAAATATTTTAGAATGTTTAAATATGACAGAAAAAGTCAACTTTCAGGCATATTTCTAAGTCTACTGTTTCAGAATTTTCTCTTAAAAATAAAAGGTCATCACAGTGACAAATACGTTAAAACATTGACAGCTCGTCCATAAATCTTAATCAACGATATACTTACCGTCAGACGTATCAACTGGAAAGGCCTCAGCAAATGCATATTCACTCTGTTGGTATAGATCAGCCCAACTAATTTCTTGTGAATCCCATTTATCTAGAACTGGAGGAGATGATATGAGGTCCAAGAACAAATTTGCAGGGTTAGAATGGGGTGGACAGATGGCACCTAATGACTCAAAATGATTCTGTGCCCCCTCTCGAGGCCCGAAATAGGCTAATCGGCCTCTCTCCAATAACATTAGGTCCTAATTATATGTATGCAGCATGTCATTCATGATTCAATATTTTTCAAATAAGTAAAATCAGTACTAGTGAAAAATCAGATTATGGATTAAAAATTTTACGTATCATATCAATATTATTCAAATGTATGCATATTTATGAATACCTCTAGCATAGCAAATACTTGTCCACTAGGTTGATGAATAGTAACAATAGTGATCACCCCAGTTTCTCTTGCAACCTACAAAAATTTTAAAATCATTAAAATAACAAAACAAAGAGAAAAAAAAGTCAAAATTTACCTTCGTAATGTATTTGATAACGCTGAATGCTGCAACTGAATCTAAGCCTGTAGTCGGCTCATCAATATATAATAATGCTGCTTCACCCACCAAGCCAATAGCTGTAAATATAAGGCTATTTTAATAATAGCTAATTGTTCTGATTGGTCTTTTTGATCACCACTACAAGTAGACTATATTTTACATAACTTAGAACTATATTATTTATAAATATTTAGCTACGTACTACATTCAGCAACTGTCAATTTTGAGTAAAAACTAGCAATTACTGTCAAAATATAAAATTAAAAGTTAGAGCATTGCAAAAAAAGAACTTTGACATTCATTCAAGTGGTCTTTTGTATGGAACAAAATTGAAGATGCACTTCTGCGTGGCATGATCATAACTTTCTAGGCAAATCTACTATAACGGATAAATGGATATTCAAACCGAAGGTGCAAAAAATTATTTTCTTTGTATTTTGTATCAACTTTTAAGCTATATCTTCACAAAATAACTCTGATAAATTGCATGCATGAAAAGTGTTTTGAACCTATGGAAACTCGCTTTCTCTCCCCTCCAGAAAGTTCAGTTACTCTTATATCAGCTTTTGGTAAAAGACCCATGATGTGAATCAACTCTGCCACACGGCGATGCACCTAACAATACAGTTCAGATTAACTCAAATTCAACAAGTCATAGAGTACAAAAGTTCAAATTGTGCAGTACACGAATATTAACTAACTTAACAGGTCATAGGATGTAGCAGTTCACAAATATGATCTATTCCAACAAGTTCTTACAAAATTGTAGAATCTTAGAATACATTGTTTATTGCTAATATGATTTGAAATAGTTTATGCAAATCAGTTAACTATTCTAAAAAGATAGTATCATGGATCGCACAGTTCATAGAATCAAATTATATGGATAAAGCAATCTGAACAAGTCATAAACAGCAGAGAGATTCTGAATATAGTTTAAAATCTAAACAAGTCAGATCATGAATCTTACAGAGTATGAAATCAGATCATAAGGATAAAAACAACCAACTACTCTGTTTTAATAAACCATTTAATTCATATGAATCACTTAATGTGCAAAGGCAAGATAAAAGAGTACAGGTTAGGTTATATTTGATTCAAATAGTTCAAATCATACCTTCGGGCCTTTAGTCTTAAGTTTTGCGTGATACAGCAAAAGCTCTCTCATCTATAAAAAACACATTGATTTTAAAAAACAACAAAAAGACATAGCTCAAACACTCACCAATGAAAACAAACAAAAGTAAATTTTATGTAGTTAAACAAATAATCTGCACTATTGGCAGATTTTAGCACATAAAAAAAGGAAAAAAAATTACATTCTCTAGTAATAATCATTGAAATGCGCATAAATAGTATATAGCATAGATTTTGAGCAAGTTTCATGTTAAAATCGTGATTGACAATTTTCTCAATTGTATGAAAATTTTATGATATTTTGTTCAACTTACCGTAAAGCAATCATTGAGGTCATCAAACTGGGGTACATAATCTAAGTCATTAGGAGTTAAAGTACGATTGCCGAGCTTTACACTGCCTTCCACCTATAAAATATAATAATGAAACAGATATATTTAAAGACGGTTAACTAGGTTTCATCATGTATAAGCTTGTCTTTTATTGAGCTCCTCTTGCCAAATTAAACGTGCATGAAATACATTCATACTTACGTTCAAAATTTCAATTTATACAAGTCTACAAGCATATATTTATTGACATATAAAATCAATCTTGCCTTTGCGTAAGTTGCACGTCCACTTAAAGCATTCAACAGTGTGGTCTTTCCAGCACCTACATAAATAAATATCTGTGAAATTAAAAAATATGCATACTATACGTATTCCCAGCACCAAAAAAATACCAATAAATATTGAACATGCGCAAATTAAAAAAATTTAAGTACAACATTCAGTAAATACATATATATTCTTTGCTGGTGATACATCAAAATAATCGGATTTTTGTATAGGGCATTTAAGAAGTCTAGCAAGCATAAATAGTGAGCTTTAGGAGGTTTAGTTCCTGCATGTTTGGAACAGTAGCAATGTAGACATCTTCCTATTGGACAGGGCTCATAAAGTATACATTTTACAAATTGTAGCCAGTTTTTTATTTAAATGTTTTGATACTAGCATTTGAACAAAAAGACTGATTATGACATGAAAATTTGCATATCTGTGTACTTACAAACAATTAAAAACTACGCCTAAAAATAAGATTTTGAATCTTTCAGAAGTCAGTCTGAACGTTTGCCTTTGAAAAAAAGACCATAAACTGAAAAACTGAAGAGACATGATTTTTGCATTATTAAAGCAATGATTATACTAGTATTTTCATAAATTTGAAGAATGTACAGAAATGTTTGCAGGTTTTCAAATTGTAAACCAGTCATTTTGTTCAAAAGTAAAACTTCAGATTAGCTTTTGAAACGTTCAAAGTCTTTCTTTTCATTGATACCAATTTCATATTTGGCTGGGTACATAGGCATATTTTCAACTCTTCAGCTTACAATCAGTCTTTTCGCTTAAAATTAAATGTGCAGAATAGTCTTTGAAACTTTAAAAAATCTTTCTTTTCAAAGGCTTGATTTTAAATGTCAAGAACAACAAATAATCAACTGTTTTCATATATGACAGTGCACACACGCACTTTTTCGACTTTTCAGTTCATAATAAGTCAAAAGCTAACATTCAGACTAACTCATGAAAGGTTCAAATATTTCTTTTCAGAAAAAATGCAGGATGTATTGTAAACAAAAAAGGTACCTGATGGACCCATGAGAGCCAAAACTCTTCCTGATGATGCATGACCGCTAATATGGTCGATTAACACTTTTGGTCCAGTTTTAAGGGGTATAGTAACAGTAACATTATTGAATACTAGTAATTGTGAGGTGCTACTTATGCCATCAACTCCTGCTCTAAAACTGCTCATTCTTTGCATATTACTCTGAAATATATTAACCAATCCAATGCAAGAGTAGTTTTTAAAAATGAAATTACAATAAAAAGTTCTAAAGGACGAAACCATAAAAAAAATAGTTCTCTAACAACAAATTTCAATGAAAGAGTAGTTTTCTTGGCAAAATACAATAACAAAATGTATATTCAGTGTAAAACTATATAAAGAGAAGTTTCTAGAGTCAAATTTTAAGAGAAAGAGATTTTATATCCAAATTTTGAGAAAAAAAGGTTTTAATATTATATGTCATTATAATTGTCCCTAATTAACATAAATACTTAATGATATCAAGAACTATATACCATCAGCATCTTTGAAAAAGATCAAAACTTGAGCAGTTTTATTCAAACTCGTGGGATCGAATTTCATGGTGTCAAATTTGCGTTGAATGGTACGCACCTTTTCCCTCAGTTCTCTTAAATTTGCTTCCTGGTCTTCATCCAGATGGCTGTCTGTATGTACATCTCTCATGTTTGAGGCATGAGTTCTGAGCATATTTACTTCACCACGTAGACGTTCAACCTGAACAATGCATTAAATTGTATGCGCATAAATACTAACTAAAACAATGAATTTTTTACAAACTTTTACCATAATACAGCTTTTCTTTTCAATTTAAATTGACAAAAAGGAACAAAAAATATGTTTTTCGATTCATATTTGAGGAGTAGTGTAATGTAATCATATACTAAAATATATCCTATGTATGAAGTATTGGTCGCTCAAAGTTGAATTGAGTCCTATTGGCAAATCTCGGTACCTGTAGGGATTCCCAATTGGGCCCCCAGTATGCTATGTTCACTTATATATCATATAGATATGTATTCGGGCACAAAAGAAAATTGTACACTAATGCAGAATATATTGAAAATATAAACATATTTTTAGTCAAATCGACCTTTATCAAAATAGGAAGTTTACTTCAACATGATTATTATTCTAGAATCATTATAAAACATTCAATAGCACACATATATTCAATTGAATATATAGAACAGTTGTCAATATATTTTATAGCCAACCAGGTAGTCAACAAATTATCCAAGCCAATCATAAACAAATAAAAAATATTTCTGAGATAAAAATAAGTTTCTGTATGAATCATTGTAATTTTTCAATTTTTATCACAAAAGAATATTTAATGCATATAATTTTTCACAAGAGCTAATAATATACATTTATGTTTAGAAATACATGCATGCATAAATTTGAAAATTCATCACCTCCATTTCCACCTCGAGCAGAACCTAAAAGAAAGGAAAAAAAAGTATAATAAACATCCACAAAGTATCGATACATACCCAGAGTACTTTAATATAGAGAATCTCATTTTTTTACAAATCTTAAGCACGCAATAGTAAATATAGAAAAAACAAAAGGGAATGTTCAAAATAAGTTTTACAAAATGGCAATAATTTATCCAATAAAAACTTCACAAGTAAGTTAATATTTACAATGTCTCAAAATATACTGCACATCAAATGACAATCAAAATGAACCATGTTCCAAGCTTCTAAAGGAGTACTTAAAATCATTTGAAATATATGATTGGTTTAGGCGTATTTTCTGTTCACCAACCACACATTAGCATTCACGCTAAAAAAATGTAATGAATTGCTTCATATCTATATGAGCTTTTTTGTACTATATCAAAGTTTATTGCCGTACATCTCTCATGTTTCTCTTTTCATGGTAGGTACAAATGGTTCACGTTATAAAAAAAATTGACAATTTTTCTTTAAAAAAGAATACATACATAGTAAATTCACATCGATACGCAGAAACTTGTAGAGGTGAGAAGTATAAATACTGCGCCAGTACATATAAACATACAAAAAAATTGAAAATTGATAGGCACATACGTTGAAAAATGCATGAACATACGCATGTATGCATAAATATTGATCATTGTATCATTACCTTGTCTGTATGCATAGCAAAAACATCTTTAATATTTTGAATGATAGTGTCCACAGGCCAAAAATACAAGAAGAGAATGAGCAATCTAAACCCTAACATTAGTAGAACCAAATAGCCAAGTGATGCGTAGGGGTCTCCATTGGCTCCATTAAGTATAGATATTACCTATGAACAAATGATATATACGAAAAGTGTTTGAAAAGTTCTATTCGTCTATTTTCTCTGGTAATTAAAAGCATGTTTCAAACAGGCCACTAAAAAATGAGTTTAAGAACAATAATTACGCGACCAATAACAATATATTTTGATGACTTTTCAGCTACTAATCAGTTTATTTTTGTTGAAGTACATATTTCCGAAAAATTTACGATAAGTTCAAAAAAACTCAACTTATTTACAGAAAAAAAGAAAGCCTTCAAGTTACCCGTTACTCATGATATGGTGGCATACATTGGAAAAGACAAAATTGCCAGCAGCGCAGCTTGGGAGAGTATACCAGAAGGCTTGAACAAAGTAATTGCAAATAATAATGCAATATCTTTTCAAAAATAACAAAGTTTATCATAGTGAAATTGAAAAAATGTAGCCAGGTGTACTTACATCTATACCCGGCACTTCGCAATTGCCTGTTACTTCATAAGTATCTTGATCGCAGGTAAAGCTTGCCTGGACCAGCCCACATATAGCTGTTCCATCAATTTCAACCTGCAAAGGAAACAGTAATAATATATTTCATAAATGACGCTAGTGACATTCTTCAAAACCACTACAAATCGAATTTATCTCTTCAATACCATTAACTGAATATTACCATGAAACAGCAACCTTTCAATTGCGCTTGTCAGTATATTTATATTATTTTGAAAAGCAAAAAATACTAATTTCTATCCTTTGAAGTTGAAGATTACGTACTTAAAGCCAATTTTAGAGAAACATATAATAAAAATCATTTATTTATTAATACTTACTAGCACCAATGTTAATATTTCAGCCATGTATATATATATATATATATATATATTATTATTAACAGGAAAACTATGAAAATCACAATTGGCTGATAAATATCAAAGGTAGTTAACTGCTATAGAGCATACAGATATATTTTGTACTTTTTAATATTCTTTTCATGGTAAATATTTCAGACAAGTTGATTACAAATAAGAAGGATTTTAGAAATAATATATAGACTGCTAATGAAAAGAAATTTGAAAGAGCACACACATGCATACACAATGCCCTATGTTGAAAGAAGAAATCAAAAATAATTTACAAAGGTTAGAATGTTTAAAACAATTTAGAAAAGGTATTTTGCATACATACTCTATGTCATATACCTTGTTTACGTATGTATTCTATATTCAAGGGTACTTCCTCTAGATTAAAAAAATAATAACTTAAATCCAAATTTATAGTAATCGATGCAATTTCTTGCTGATAGAGAAGAGATATAATAAGGCAGCAGAAGAGGATAGAAGAAAAAATAAAATGATACCAAACAACGAAGTATGCGATATATGCTTCAATGTAGAATTGTTCTAGAAAAATTTTCTGTAAGTGCACATTGAAAAATATCTAGTATACTGGATAGTACACTGTTTCATGCTAGTTAGCATCACCATAAATGAACATAACTAGGCATGGCTAGCAATATCTAAACAAAATTCAATATTATTTAACATAAGTTAATTTTAAGATTATCACCAGTTTTCCGCCACAGCTATAGTCAATGTATTGAAATGCATGCAACATGATTGCTTTTGAGCTGTGCGTAAAAAGGCCTAGTACGGATAGCCATTCCCAATGCGATGGAATATTGTCAAAGGGAATAAATACTCCTCCAGCAAACACGGTAAACATCACTAAAACAGCCTACGCATTGCAAAAATTAAAAGGTAAAACGCAAAAATTCAACCATAGATGATGGAACAGCAAAGATGAAAAAACAACAGAGAGAAATAGATAGAGACAGTAAACATTGGACATGACAAATTTAAAAGAAATTTTCACTTATAGTGAAAAAACGAGAGAGGTATATTGTGCCAAGTTCAGGTTCAGATACTTTGAATATAGCAAATGACCCATGTAATCACGACAGGTTCGTTCACATCCAAAGTTTACGGTATAAAGTTAGTAAATTTTAGTGATAGAGCAAAAAAAGATTGAAAACATCACTGAGGTAGACAGAGAGATTAGCAATATTATAATGCAGCTACTTTGGCAATGTTATATAGATAATTGCATTTTATAACTGTTGGCTAGTATATACAATTATCCCACAGTTCCACAACAAGATATTACCTTATGCTTAATTTTCCTATAAAATGAGCCAAAAACTTTTCTGGAGATGTACAAAGCTGTACTGAAATGTGCGCTAATACTTTTTCTTTCGGGTCTCAAATAAGTCAATTATGAATTTTTTACCTTCCATCACTGCATACATAAAAATATCCAACGAAACGTAGCAATATATTCAAGTAGAACACCTACATACCTTTTCAAGTTAAATAAAATCTATACTAACCGTTTTATTTAGTTCAATCACCGGATTAGCATGAAAGGACAAAAATACTTCTTTTGGTTTCACACCTGAGCAGCAACAACGGCATAAGCTGAATTTCGAGTGAACTTGCAAATAAAGCTGAGCATGCCTTCGGCCGTATTGGCAGTTACAAACATGACCAATAGAAAGAAAGGAAATGTTTTTGCAGGCAATCCTATTAGCCAATAGCCGCAAGTTACCCCAGGAAAAAATAACTGTTCAAAATTGTATATATACTTCATTAATTTCAACCCATACATTTGAAATCTGTAAAAGCTAACGCACTTTCTAGAGACGTACAAAAAATAAAGCCATTAATATCAACACAGTTACACAAAAAAAGATACAAAAAAGAATATCTGAAAATGAAATAGATTTAGCCTGAAAGAAAAAAAGTACTCCATATTACAAAATTTGTGAAGTTGCATGCCTTTATCTTCCGTACTTGAGGGACTGATATGAGTACAAGTAAAATTAGTCATATTTGTTAGAATAATTTAAATATGCATTAGACGACTCACAAAGGCACTTATAGCTGTAACAAGCTGCTCACTAGCAAAATAAGCCATAACACTATATGACCCATTGGCTCTTTCATGTTCATATCTTTTGTTCGAGTTAACCAGATAGTAAACCTATTTGAAAAAGGATAGCAAGCAAATGAAAATTGAAATATATGAATTTCATATAAAACAAATCAGTATAGCAAGATTTAGAGTTTTCTGAAAATTACTCGGAACTATGAAGATTCAGAAACCACTCACAGAAAAGAGTTCACAAATAAACAATCTACAAATTGTCCCAGAAGTTTGAGAGATTTTAAAGCGGTAATCCCTCGATTAGTGCATTTTCAATTTATGGTTGAAAGCAAAGTAATATTAACAATAAATGCATAAATAAATCTACATTGATAGTGAAGAGTCTTCAAATTTGGATCTGAATAGATTCTTTCTAATCAGTTTATAGTTCAACACACAGCTCGGCTACAATATCTCAGAATTTAATATACTCGTTGTTTACATGTATATTATAGAGTAGTTAACAAATACTGAAAATATTATATATACAGGTAAGACTCGTAACAATATGAGTACTCTTGTACTGTAAAAAGTACTCGTGATGAATTGAGCATATTCTTGCTCAACAACATACTCATATCATTACTCTCTGGAAAATAATAATTTACGGGAGTAACAAAAATACAATTTGAAACATGTTGCCAACTTTATTTCAATGCAGTCTCTAAGCATTTCTTATGCCCGAAAATAGAGAAAGAAATTGTAAGTCTGGCACAATTTGAAACATCGCTATCCACAATGAAAACACAATTTCTCTATCATGAAATGCTTAAAATTTTACATAGTACTTTTGTTTGCATCTGAAGATATATCGCTAGAATATATTTCAATAAAGCAGTACCTTAAATACATGAACATAGCTATTCAACATGACAAGCCAGATTACTGAACCTGTATGCAGAAATGGAAAAAAAGCTTGATTGTTAAAATGTAAAAACAAGAATTAACATTGAATTTGAACCAAACTCAATAAATAAAGTAAAGCAAACAAAATATGGAGTGTTGATGACACGGTGGCAAGAAATTGAGTTATTATAGCAGTTATGCGGGAAGATGCTCAAAGCATTTGCAAATAATTCGAGTTCCTATATCGAATTAGTTCATATTCATTATATAACAGAAAAATATATAGAAATGTACCTGGTATATAGGAGACAGTACTATCCAGTTTACTGTCAAGGTCAAAAAATACAGCTCCTATCATTAATCCGTAAAACACGTGGAGAACGAGCTGAAAAAATTGCAAGATACATTCACTTAAGTAATAATTCAAAATAGCCAAAGTCGAATAAAATCTAAATCAGTCACATCATGGGTGAAGATGTTGAAAGGTTGCAAATTGATTTGAACCTTTGAATCTTTCATAAATTATTCTAAAGTATGACTTTCAACAAAAAAGAACTCATGAGTCTAAAAGTCATCTAAGTGTGCGTTTGTCAAGTGGAAGCCCTCCATCCTTAGCAATTTAATTGTTATCTAAACTATTTTCTAGCAAACTAATCTATACTCAATCAGATTTTCAACATATCTATTTCACATTACTTGCGATGGACAAAGCTTAATAAGTGCAGTTACACAAATGAATATTGCAATGAAACAATCGGAATAGTGATATTAATCCTTCAGATAGTGATGCACAGCCATTTTAATATGTAGTTCAGTACAATAATATTTGAAAGTATCGGGAATTAAACTCAAAACCTTGGTTTATAAACAACTGGTACAACATGCTACAAAGTTCTGATTTAAACATTGGAAAAAATGCTCTGAAAATTGATATTTTTCAGGCCTCCCGCACCTTGCAATGAGGAAAAGAAAACACCATAACCAACCAGAGTTTTTTTAGTGAATTGTCATTGTCATATCACACCACCATATCATCTGCCCCCTTCCCTCCATAAATTACAGACTTCTTTGCTTTTTCATCAAGTTAGGTGAAAATCAATAGTTACCCCCCATTTTTAAATAATGTCCAAAGTTACCTGCAAGTAATATAAAGTAGGATCTCGAACCGCAAGAACTGCATCACGTTTTACTAATACCGAAAATTGCCTCCAGAAACCAGTGGCAAGTTTGCCTTTCGTAGGCCCTTCCGGCTCGTAAGCTACAACAGATTCTCCGATTACTCGGCTCTGTTCCAATGTATAGGCAACCTAATTTTTTATAGCAAAAGACAATTCTCTGAAATCATTCACCCTAACAGATCTCATGTAGTCGGCCGCATATTTTATAAAAGATACGCTTCAATTCACAGTTTAAACATATTCTGGAAGAAGGTCACCAAAAAATGTCATGTTTCTCACTGTGCATGTTCAATACATGCTTTTAATTTTGGTGATGTCTTTTAAAATAACTTGCTAAAGTTTTTTTCCATTTTAATGCTACCCAGAGTGCATAGTTCATAATTTTTAAGTCTAGTGCCATATGCTTATACAAACAGGATGACTGAAAGCTACATAAAATATTCATATATGATTTCTGCTATTTGTATGCCACACATGTTGAAATTTTTGTGCAACTATTGAAACAGGTTTGCACGCATACATTCGATTGGTTACCTTTCGCCCAAGATTGCTAGTAGCATATTCCTGTCGAAAATCGATATCTGCCTTTGAGAAAGAACTGAAACAAACAAAAAAGTATTGTAGCACTTCATTAGAGCGATAACACATAAGTGCCTATCTTGAAAAATTCACCGTTGAAATCTAATCAACCAGTTAGGGATATAACTTTCTATATTCATATTTAATAATTAAAAATAAAATCCAAATTGATATACGTACACTTATATATCTGTACACATAGAACGCATAGTAAAAAAAATAATCTGCTAAAGAATATGAAAAATTTGCATACATATAGTTAGATATGACTTGCTTAATTTCACCTATGTAAATGCAAATCCGTAAAGTATACTATCTAGTGCGCTAACCTTTACTTGAATAAGCAACTACAGAACAATTCCATGTTGAAGTTTATCTCTGTACTTCAATGTATAACATCACTCCGTCAGTTCAATCTTTTCTCTCTACTACATTGCTATCTCTGTCCACTATTATCCACTAATCTCAATGGACGTATGGTATTATTCATGCATGGTAAGAAATTGTCGCTAGTAGATTTAATAGATATTATGTTAGCATTTACTAGCTTCTACAGATACTCGTCCATACCGAAGATGACTAGTATAGTATGCTAACTAGTATACTAGTAACAAATTTCCTCCTATTGGAGTAAATGTACAAGACATATAAGCAGTGCTTAAGACACCACTAACCATTTACTATTATTGTATATTGCCTCATGATGGTTCTGTGTAGTTGACTACATGCACATATATATATAGCCTAGATTTTTTTGGCAATGTTGTATTATTAAAGTCAAGCTAAAAATAAAAAATTTTGCAGCAACAATAAAATAATTGTTGTTCGAATTCAAGAAAAATTATTCTTGTCGAGTTTAAAAAATGCCATCCCTAAGCAAATGTCAGCTTGCTGAGGAGTTATGAAAATGGTCTTAGAATATTGTTCTGGATAAATTTTAAATTAAATATTCTACAAAGCACCATTAATATACTCTCTCACTTCTCTTTCAACTTTCTATTTTTTCATCATATACGATACTTTAGCAGGGAGTAAACGATAATATGTTATTGACTTGTATATTGAACTGTGGTATTCGAATCAATCTATTGATATGCATATATATATATATTTCTAACTGAAATTTTTTTCAATATCTTTGCTGTGTTATTTCTCTCTTACAATACATCAGAATTAGAAACAAGGTTATGTACAAGATAATGAGATGAACAACTACTCGAGCAAAAGGTATAATCGATATTGTCTCATAGCCACTTTTACAGCTTCTTACTATTGACCATCAATTAAGGAATCAGCCAAATTTACTGAAAATCTTATTAACAATTTGGATGTAGCACTTTATTTTTTATTGCTGATTATGATAATACCAAGAAGCTTTAAAGCTTACTCTATAAATCTCTGAAAAAAATCAACTGATAGATTTTATATATAGGCCAATAGTTACAGAAAACTGCTCTCCCAAGATAAAAATCTATTACATACATCACTAATGAGCATACATACTGATACATACAATCACACATGCTAGTGATACATGCATACCTATCTGTGACATTGAGAAAATAATCAGTAGGATTTTCCCCTGTAGGGACTTCATACCCCAAGTTGGAAAAATGAATTATAGCTTCATTAAGAGTTCCAAAGTATAAGCTGTAAAACGCAACAACAAATAATAATAAAATGAAAAAAGTTGAATATGAATAAATATTGAAAAAATAGAATATATGCCTATATCAGCATATCTAAAACTCATCCATTTTCTGCCTTTGAAAGTACAATGCAAATTGCGTACTATTACTTTACTTTTATGCATTCGCATATATTAATATGGATACATATTTTCATTACTTACAGAAGAAACTTATGGGAACATGCTTTTCAGCGCACATTGACTATTGCAGATGTAATCCAAATTTTCTGAAACTCTACTTGTCAATTAAAGTATCCATGTGGTATATATTTGTTCCCATTATACTTTTAATGTTCAGGACGTATGCATATGTAGTTCAAGAAATCTTAATTAGAGCTACATTTTCAAAGGGGCCTATTATCATCTGAGGAATCAGACATTATGAGATCAAATGAATTTTCACTTATTCCTTTGCAAATAACAACAAGAATGAAATTGTTGCATATATTATATAGAGGAAAGATATCGGGAACTATGCTAGTTATACTTGCTTATATTGATACTGACTAGGATAGTATCTTATAATATATTATCCAGTCTATTAGTCATTATTTGAATATTCATAATAGTATACCTTCCTCCATTGCCCACCAGCAAAATGTGATCGAAAAGAGACAATATCCGAAAATCGGGCTGATGAATACTGCCAGAAATTAAAGAAATTTACATTAGAAAGTTAGATTTTCTCTAAAAATGGGCATAAAAATGAATCATAAATAAAACAGCAGTGCATAAACGCCGGAAACAAAGTTAGTTGGAGCCTATTACAACCATCTTATGTACATCAAAATCATTCTCTGAGAGTACACATATTTACATTTCTCTATTAAAAAAGAAACTTTTGAAATCGGATAAAAAAATCATCTGAACATATTCATTAGTGATTTTTTCCTTTCACGCTCGGCTTTTGAAAAATAAATTTACTGTTCAAGTTAATTGTAACGAAGGAAGTGCATAACTAAAAAAAATCCTACTATGTTAACAGTTTCAGAACGCAAATACATCAGAAATGATAGAGGATCTGAAACAGTAATGAAAATTCAAACTAATGCTACTTTCATGATTTTTCGGATTAGAAAGAGCTTATGTGCAGCAAAAGGTCACTCTCAGAATTATTTTAAATAGTCTAGAATAATTTGTTTACTAATAAAACAATTATGTGGAATACACTACTTTAAAATCAATATTATTGACAACTTGGCTAGTGCTATTAACTATATCGGTTGTCTATTTCAGTTATCTCATACATCATAACTATTTTTTGGAGTACAAATTATAGTGCAATACAAAAAATATACTTTCTGGATACTTGACTAATATGCATGCCTAATTAAATGAAAAACTTGTCAACATGCATTAATAGATTTTGGATTTTATAGACTAGTGTACCTACATATTAGCCTCAATTCTTCAGCACTGTAAAAGTCAATTGATAAAAATGCATGCATGTACCAATTGATGTTTGAATACACCGATAAATACATGTGCGTGGATTAATGTACAAATCAATTAGCTTAACAGTTTATATAGGATTTTAATGCAGGTCACAGGTCATGGTCATTATAAGTAAACATGAAAAAAAACAAAATTAGCCTTCAAGTTTGCTCCACTTCATTCATGCATGAACATTTGAGACCGGATGTAAAATTTCAATTATGATTTGTTACATTTTAAGCTGATTTAGAGCATTAATGTATTAATCTTAGTTCATGAAAATGAGCATTGAACTTACGAGAGGATGACACTAAATTTTCCACCGCTTTCATTGGCATAATTTCGAATAGTCTTAATCACGTCAAACGCTGCAGTACCATCTAAGCCAGATGTTGGCTCATCTAAGCATGCAACTGCTGGCTTTACTATAAGTTCCTGCACAGCAAATTTAACACTGTTATGATATGTTATGAGCCATTTACATGCTCATTTTTGTACAGCAAACTTTTTGACAAATATCACAGTTACAAAAATGGATGATTTTAATTGGCTAAAAAGTTAATGTAGAATATTTATCAATCAGTGTGTGGATATGCATTTCTTATTGTTTCAGCTTATCAAGATGAACAAAAACCTTTGCTTGACAGTGAGTTTTTAAATATGCTACTGCGCAATATGAAAGTACTTACAAATGAATTTACTGCAGTTTTTCAGGCTTGCCATTCATGTCAACAATACATATAACCTTGATTAGAAATATATACATACCTGCCCAATGCAAGTTCTTCGCTTTTCTCCCCCTGACAATCCCCTTTTGAGAATAGTACCCACCACATTATCAGCTACTCGTCCGAGACCGAGCCCTTGAATGACATCATCCGAGCTAAGAGAGCGCTCAGCTTTGGTGGCCGCACAACGCAACCCAGCAGCGATTTCAAAAGTCTCCCTGTACAATGTATGCATGTATGTATAAATATATATGCATACATTGTATGAACAACATATATAATATTTCTACTCATAAAAACAGTTCTTTTACATTAATAATCAGTCTAAAGCATATGAAAAAGGAATAAAATAAATTTGAAGAACGTATGTAAGTTGCTATGCGGATATTAACCGGGCCATTGTCGTAAACTTTGGAGATATAATGAATCTGTTGGAGCTATTAAATTTTGCTTGCTAGATCAAAAAATCTGAAAACAATCTTAATACACAGTGACTTTTTACTTGTGAACATAAACGAGTAATTAAAATATGTCATCAAGTATTACTTTTCTATCATCCAAAGGATATGCAGGTACCATAACAGTTAAAACTATGTATGACATAATTCATTAATCTAATACGATACATGGATTGTAGCTATCTTATTTTCAAAAAAGCACAAAATTTTGTATTTAAAAAATCTGACATGATTACATTGGTACATTTGAAGCCGAACTTGACTCAGTATAACTTCATTATTTATCCATGTTAATTGGAAATTCGTTAAGATCGAATTTATAGTACTTCAACTTGAAAAATGTAAAAGAAGCATATTATTACACTGCATAGTAAATATAAGCTAGTATACTGGATTATGTACTATTCTAGTATGTGACAATATGTAAGATATGGCTAACTCAATGTTTACTGAATGATTATGCTGCCTAGAACTTGACAGTGCATTGTTTTGTACCTGATGGTGATATCCCCAATGAGAATGTCTTCTTGAGGGGTAAAACTAAAGCCGTTCTTTTGATTATGGGGGTCAATTGCCCTACCATCAAGCATTACAGATCCGGTGCAGGATACATGGGGTAGTCGCCCAGTCAAAAACTTCATTAGAACAGACTTTCCTGAAAATTTTAAAGATGCAGAAAATAACAAATCAATGCACATTTAACTAAGCTATGTACAAGTCTTATCAAACGAAACAATAAAATAAAGTTTGACGTTTATATAACTGTTCAATGATTGCTATATATTATGATACTGCTAAGTGCAGATTTTCAATAGGTGATTAATCATATCTTGTAGATTTCAACTAATGTATTTCATTGAATATGAGAAACTGCTGCTGTAATCAAAACATGGTAATTGGGAAAATAATGAAAAGTCATTCAGAAATTTGTGTAGAACGGCATTTGAATAGAACAAAACTTTTAATATATGTTGTCTTCTATAATTAGTTCATACTTATTTTTCACATTGCTAATGTTTAGATAATCGTGGGTTATTATTAGACTTTGGTAAGTCTGTATTGTGAAATAATTACAAGGGGGTTTATCATTAGATTTGAAACCAAATTACTCCTATTGATGTGAACATATCAATATTGTGTTCTAGTCAAATATGCAAGTGTAAAGACATTCCAATCAAATAACAACATACTGCTATATTCGGGGAAAACGGAAGTGGCTTTTTGTAGGCTTTTGATATATAATTCTACCTTTTGACATGAAACTTTAACTGATGAAATTAAAGTGAAAAATGAGCTGAGTCAGTACATTTTTACACCCAACATATATTAAATTAGTCAGTTCAATAGACCAAATCATCAGTTTAGTCTTTATCTCAACAGGCCCGTTGAACGTTAACCGAACTGTCAACACTTAAATTGACTCAAACTCTAACTGTGCCGATCAGCTTTGATAGTTGAACTGTTAATATGCCTGTATTGACTTAGATAGGCTCAAAATATAACAATTCATATTTGAAACTATACCTGAACCGGATGCTCCTATTACAGCAGTAATTCCACCTTTTTTAACGTACCCTGTGACACCCCGTAAAATATGCTTTGGGGGACTTTTAGTACTTAGACTCAGATTTTGAAATCCCAGCATTACCTTACATTTAAAATAAAAAATTCGAACACACTACGTAAAAAACAATAATAAAAAATTAGTTTTTCCGTGCAAAATTTGATGTGATTATTTTACTTGAAATCTAAAATAACTTTTATGATTAAAAACAAAATATTTTCATCAAACTTTAGAGGAGGATAAATATAATTTTCAAGCATTAATTGCCACCCTTATTCATTACTAATGCGTACTTATATGCACACATCTTTTTGCTAAATCATATATATTGCGCTACTCATATAATGTCGGATTGGAAAAGTAACTATCAACCACTAGAAATGAATTTTCATAATTATTCAATCTTATTTGGTGAATCAAATTGGCACTAATATTGTAAACTGCCAATCCAAAAATTCGAATAAAATCACTTAATGTTTTGTATACTTTGAAAGGCACTTACGGACTTACTTCCAAAACTCTAAATCAATCCAATTGTTTATTTGATTAGGTGTAATGATTTACCTAGAGCCTTACAATATATAATATTTGGGTGAAACAAATTCCTTTATAACAGTATATCACCTTCTACTAATAACCAAAAAAGTAATGTCGCATCAAACTCATCATCAGCTTTATGGGTACAATAGTTTCAGATATAACAAACTAATTCATTAGGCCTGAGAAAATTAATTATATCCGGAGTTTACGGTTATCCGTGGTAAAGTGTATAAATAAAATATGGGATTTTATATCACAAATGTGAAGTATCAAAGCACTTAGATACAATGTATTGTTAAATAAAACTTTCAAAATATTTAATTACCTCTTTGGCTTCATGGTCGCTTTTGCCATATGTTTTTCCATTGCCCTTTTCAGTTATTTCGACTAAAGTATCATTGTGCACGATTTTAGACAAATATTCTGCACTCAGTTTGTAGCCAAATGCAGGCGTCAGTTTGCTTTCCGCTTTCAACTGAAACAGAACAAACATTATTTCATGCACATGAAATTATATCATAAAACATAATTTGGGTTACTTCGCCAACCATAAAACCTTCACAAAAAATACTTACATCTTAAAAAATTTATGGTAATAATGATATTTTCTTTTGCTGTTGCGATTTTTTTTGCATTTGATTGGAACAAAAAGGGAATCGCACTAAATTTCATTCTTACACAGTTTTCTGATAGAAAAATATGGTTAGCATTTAGAGCAGTACTAATTTCAATAATATTTGTTGGAGCTAAAAATTTTGAATTTTGAAAGGACGGATAAAGGCAATACAAAACACAATTACTGTCAACTTATCTTGTAATTGGTACACATTTATTAAATGGCCAAGGTGGGGAAAATATTGTCGTGCGAATGATGCATTTTCCTACTTTAGTTTTGTTATTCACAGGCATGCAGTGCAGGGCTTGATAAAAACTTATAACAAATTTCAATAATTGAACGATTATTTCAAATGAAGCATAGATTACCTATTGCAAAGCTTAAACACTTATGTATAGCCATACTTGATAAACCAATCTATTTAACTTTTGAAAGGCACTAACGTTTAAAAAGAACATTTTGAAGAAAAAACAGTTTTTTACATAGCTATGCACAAAGTTAGGTGCTCATATGGAAGGAGGGCTTTTGGATTCCTGCATTAAACTGTTTATAAGAAATGGTAATGGTTTTTCGAGGTAATTTAATGGAATGCGACTAGATTTTGGTCTCTTTGCCATACTTAAGAGAAGGCTTTGAGGCATAAGTAAATTTTCATCTAGATTTTAGCGGTGGGGATATCAGCATAGTAGTACTGATGTAATTAAAATGCTAGATATCAACGAAGAAATCCCATTATGCAAAAAGTTTCAAATAAAAACCTGATTTTCATGATAAATCTTCTTATCGCTTGCTCCTTCCAAGTCGGGCTCAACTTTTCCGCTTCTCATATTACTACAATCACTGGAGTAATCAATACTTTGTTTATTATTATCGTGTCGAGGTAAATAGGAAGGACTACTTGTTTGATGGGTGCATTGGGATCAAAATGCAACTACCATCATAACAGAAACTTACTACGTCGGGCCGAAATAACTGGCCCGATAAGAAATTGCACTGAACAGGCCGAACCAATATGAAATAAGTGCTCAAATTCAAGGACCAACATGTGGCTAAAAAGACGGAAAATAAAATATTTCGTGATAATTCGATAGATTTGAGTTAATTTAGCACGACCGTAAACGATTTGAAATTTTCTAATATTGAGCAGAGAGATTAGAAATTATTTGTGAACGAAATAATAATATTTAAGATAACAATCGAAAATATTGCTGAAAAAGAAAATGCTTAGAAAATTAACTATTTTGCGCGTTTAGAAAAAATACCTTTTCATACGGGTAACGCGGAAATAGTTTGATGATGGCAATGCGTAGATGCGAAAAGAACAGTTTATTCACTTAATACATAGTTTCTGTATTAGAGTGTGCGCGTAATAATTGAAAGTCAGATTCTGGAAGCCTGCCAAGTCGGATGATAGGATTTGCATCTTGGCCCTATAGAAACCCAATCTGATACGAAAAAATTGATCCGAGATCCTTCAAATAGGCAAGCAGAATTGCAGCTGGATTGGTCAAGGTCCACAAAGTTTATAATCCGAAAATAGCAGAACCTCTATGCACAGTGTTATACATGATACTTCAAAAAATAAAAAGTATTACTGAGATGATGGAAAGTATTGGTTTGTTGAGAGGAAAACCAGGAGTAAAATTGCCAAGTATTTGAGAACAACCAGGTGTTATTGTTAGCGCCAATTTTAGTATGGACATGAACGGGAATGAAATATAGATAGAGGAGATGCTGATTAAAAATGGATGAAAGTTGGAGGGACATTTGAACTGTTTTTGGTCTGCAAGTTTTTTTTATGATTGTATTTATATATATCGAGTAATGGGACTAATAACTTAAGAAGGTATAAGTAAAAGTATCTTCTACTTTTTCGTTTATATGAAATTAATCCTATTTCATTGCCAAATTTACAAATTTCTAGAAAAATCCATTTGACATGGAGATTTTTTCAACTTTTAGTACCCACTCTAAAAAAGAACATTATTGGGCTGATTTTTGCTAGTTTCACATTGATTCCATCAACCAGATCCAGTTGAACTGTATCAAATTGGGTTAGCATTAAATCATAAAGGATAGATTAGAGTTTTAGCAAATTGCAAAATTGTCATATTGGATTGATTGCATTACACAATGTGCAACATCAATGCAAATCTCAGAGATACATTAAATTAAGTTCATGGTAGATATGCTATCAGATAACTGTCAAGACTAACTAATCACGTGATGCATAATTCAGGAAGCCAGAGAAAAAACAAGGGGCATGAAAATATAGCTCAAATAACACAACTATATTAATCTTATCTCATGTGTTAACAAGAGTGAATCTTGTCAATACCTTACAACTTGTTCCATGCCCATACAAGACAAGTAAGATCACATTATAAATACGACTCTCCAAAGGAATTGTACATGAACAAACTATATAGCATACAAATGAATCATGATTCTAAGACAAATCACACAGCAAAAACTTGTTTGGTCCTGACAGTAACTCACATGCCTAGTTACTTAGCATAAAAAAATCATGATGTAAACTCAATAAAGTGTACCAGTTGTTGTGACTTGCAAGGAAAAGAATATAAGGATCTAATCTCCAAATCTCACGTATATAATCAGTAGCACAAGGTAACCCAAAAACACAAGAGAAATACATGCTTAATTTAGTATATTAGAACCTACTTCATGTGTTGCCAAGAATGAATCTTGCAACACATCACAAAAGATATAATGAGCACAATTCTTTCAAAGAATTGTACACAAATCATAACATTTTATGACAAAATAATCACAGTTCAATAGCAAATCGCACGGCAACATATTAGATCCTGACAGAGAAAAAAGTTAAAGGGGCAAGAAGTGATGAGTCAAGGAAAGTTGAAAAATAATGGAGATTGACCAACAGCAATATTGAAAAGAAACAAGGGAAAAGAAATGTAGTGTATACTAACTTGTGCATTTTTCTAATGAACCCGAACAAAAATGTGAGACATAGAAGAATCATTTATGACTAGTTTGAGCCTGATGACTAGATGCATTTTGATTGCTTAGTTTGTGGAATATCGTGAGTAAGAATAAAATACAAATTTTCATTGGTTGATTTTTAGAGCATGATAAAACAATATGGAACAGAACACATAATGTAGAACAATGTAAAATATGCAGATCTAAAGTATGAGTGCAGTCCTAACACTAGTTAGATTAATCTACTGCCAGTCTAGATTAAAGTTTCTGTCACAATATAGGAGCACACTCCTTAACTTTTATCCTTTATACGAAAAAGATCCTTCCAACAATATCCATGTCAGTAACGTCTACACCGTATTTACCATTCCATAAAACATTTTCTTTGTGTTTCCCAAATCTACATCTCCGATAAACGCCCAACGGAGTAACCCCATAATTCAGTATCTGGCCAATCAGTGCTTGATATTTATAGTTAAATAAAAACATCTCTCACTCTTCTCTATTTTCACTCCAGTTATCCTGCTACTGTGCGGAGTAACGTTGTCACTTTAGAGAAGCTTCCCTCATGCGTATATATAATATCATATCATATAACTATACTATTTTGTCTAGTTTTCTGTATTGTTTTATTTTGCTTTACACGTTGTGTTGTTTCTTTTATCCAATTTTTTCACAGTTTCATTATAAAAAGTTATGTAGTGAAAGAAATATTTTAAAATGATAAATACTCTAGAGTAAAATTAGAGAAAGATACACATTTTTAATCTATTTGCTGGTCATAAAGAAGTGGTAAAGTTTTTCTCTTTAACAAATGTTCAATAATGCGGTAAAAGTAAAATTGAGAACTTAATACCATGTAACTTTCAGATACAATATTTATGCTTTAAATCACTGTTGGCAAGCTACTGTTAAATACAAAATGAGCATACAGTTCTCAAGATCTGTAGTGTTAGTGAAATGCCAAAACAGATACTTTGACATAAGTCTCAGAAAGTACAAATTTTATTATTACAGCCTTCAATACCACTTTGTCATAGTCAATGACTGAAAATACCCTTTTGCTTCATGAATTTTGCAATTCATAATTTAGAAATTTACTGCAATTTTGACAGAACTAAAATCCTTTCTATATATGAAATAAATTACTTTAACAAAAGTGTCAGGAACGTGTTGTCGAATGGACGAATAAGAAAAAGGTTAAACGAACAAGACGAGACTATTACCCAAACAAGGACAAAATTCTGAGTTTCCGGAATAAACTACAGCAGGAAACAAAAAGAAATCAACAGGAAACACGTATTATTAAGATGTTGTTTCCGCCACTGAAGCGGAAACAACATAATGCAAATAAACTACACAAATTAAGTCGAATTATACATGGCACCGGACTACTACTATTACTACTCTCAATGTAGTACTTATTATGAATATTACTACAAAATATACAACAATGCACTTATCCTAGTATTAGAGCATCTTGAACTATTGCTTGATTCAAACCCGTGCGACTATAACCGCTTAAGTCCTAACAAAAAGCTAATAAAAGAATTACAATTTGTATTAAATTATTTTATAAATATTTTGCTATTGTTTCATATGTCATTTCTGCAAATAAGAGCACTTTTAAAGCACTGGAATCTTTTTTTTCATTGCTGAGGTTTTTCTTTAATATAGCTCCTTCTACACTTTCAAAAAATATGTACAAGAGCATTTTTATGAATATCTACAAAAATTTCTGCATGTGATTTCAAATCTTTTTTTTCAGGCTAAAACTAGCTTTGCTTTCCTCTTAGGTTGTCCAAGTATTATAAAGGCAGTTCTCTTACTGTTTTTGCCAAAGTTGTAAAAGCTGTCTCTTATATTTGTTCTTATTCTGTAAACTATGAACATTAATTTTCAGTCAAGCAACTACATGACCAGCAAAATATTTCATTTATGAGTGCTGCATTTCATGCAGTGAGAGTCATATCAAGAAAAATTCTTATTGGCAACAGAGTTTTACAAGCAAGTCAAAGATTTAGCTGGAATTTATTCAATACTTGACATGCAAGCAATTTTGTAACTGTGGAACAGAAATCTATATTGCTATTTAAAAATGCATAGTTCATAGTTTTCCTGCACAATTCTAAACTAGAAATAATAATAGAATGATCTATTGAATCAAAAATTTTCTACATTATTAACCTACATTTTGTTATAGTGAATAGTTAAAACTAACTATTCTTTTGTATTTACGTTAGAAATTAAATCCTTTAGAGATTAATGGTACTTTTATAGCTGTGGTCAGTTTTTATTTGTGACATTCCAAGTAAATTGGCTGCACAGATGCCAGTAGGGTTATATATTTTGTTGTGATGAAGTTAGCTCACTTCTATAAACACAATTAGTGCATGATAAATATACACATTTCTGCCACAGTTTTTGAGTTCTGTTATGTTTCATTTCTAATAATATGCTAAACTGATAAATCTTTCAGCATTTTTCAGGTTTTTTAATCTTAGCATTTAACCAGCCTTTGGCAATCCAAATAAAGACTTTTCAAGTATTTTACTCATCTTATATTTGAACCATAGTTAAGTATCTGCTTGGTTTACTTGAATCCATTTACCTACTTTATCCCAATATGTAGCACTATCAATATTTGCATAATTGAGACTATGTGCCAGTGTATACGTTGTGACTAACAATTCAATTTTGCCTCGCAACAAAAAATGTATCTCTTCTCTGTAGTAGCAATGGTAAATTAAGCAATTTTACTAGCACAAGATATAGACATATGTATATCCTTGTTAAACTAACTTCATGAAAATGATGCTGCAACAGTTCCTATGATATTATACAGAAACAGTCTGGGCTAACTTCATCCACATAAAAATGCTCCTAAAATTGACAGTGTCTTGCTCGTAAAAATAAAGAAAATAAATGCCAAATGAGAAAATTGTTATTAGGTAATATTGTATCTGCTTGAGCACAAAGCTGACATATAAATTTCAGTAGAATTTCAATAGCTAGTTGCAGTAATCATTAATCATCCTTTGGTCAATTTGTTGTTACAATGGATGCAGTATGTATGCAATTTTTTTTCAACAATAACAGTGGTAAATGTCAGGATTTCTATGTGCTACTGCTCTAATTCCCCACTACAGATTGTGACCCGTGACCCATTGTATCCGTCCATATCTTTCTTGAATCACAATAT
>JAULBW010010599.1:0-10907 GCA_032358265.1 Vaucheria bursata
GGTTTACCATTTAATTGGAATATTATGGATCAAAATATATTAAATAATATTAATTTAATTAATTCTGGTATTGAAGTTAATAATAGATTATTATTATTAGAAAAATTAGCTATACAATCTAATTTAATTGCTGTTAAAGGTATTAATCCTGGGAAAACTAATATAAATGTTAATTTAATTGATAATGATAATAATAATAATATTAATGCTAATATTGAAATGAGTGTTACTGAACCATTATATTTAAGACCTATAATAGCTAGAATAACCCCTGCATCATTTGTTCAAATGCAATTATTAACTAGAATTAATAGAGATATACAACAAGATATTAATAATTATAATACTAATAATAATCATAATAATATTCAAATTAATGGCAATTTATTAGATACAAATAATAATAAAGATGTAGTATGTACTGATGATACAATAATAAATTCTTCACCCGCCTCTCCATCATCTAATATAAATAGTATACGTAGATTAATTCCTATGCCTAATCCCCAATATAAATGGTATACACAAAATGAAGGTATTTTAACTATTGATAGAGATTTAGGTAGTATTATTGCATTAAAATTAGGTTCAACCCGTGTATTTGTACAAGATGTAAATATAAAAGAACATAGTAAATCAAGTGATATAATAATAGTAACTCCATCTTATATTAATTTAAATATGGTATTACCACAATTTAATTATGATAATATTAATTTATATGATTATAATATAAAACCGAAATTAATACAAAGAATTACTTGTTATTCAGATGAATTTATTATTAATATGAATAGTAAATATCAATTAATATTACAATTATATGATAATGATAATAATATTATTGATATACCTATTAATATGAAATATAAAATTATTATTAAGGATAGTTCTGTTGTTAATAGTATTGATAATAAAAATGAATTTATTGCTAGTACTCCATTATTATCATCATTTATTTATGTGGATTTAATTACATATAATAAAACAGGTTCTACTGAATTAACAGTACAATTATTGCCTATTGAATATGAAGAATTTATATATAAACCAGCTCAAGTTATTGAAAAATCAGTTACAGTTACAGTATTGGAACCTATAACTGTTGAGTATACTAATGTTATATTACCACCACAATCAGAATATAAAATAATACCTACTGGCGGTACTGGTAAATATAATTATGTTAGTAATAATAAATTAATTAGTATTGATAATGTTAATGGTATTATAAATACACATAATATTCAATATCCATTACATAATAATATTACCACAACAATAATAGTCTCTGATCAATGTAATCCTGATAATATAATAATCATCAATTTAACAATTGCACCACCACAATCAATTAATTTTATTACTAATAATCGTGTTGAATGTGAAGTTAATTGTGAATTATCATTATTAATTGAATTAAAACCTAAATATAATAATTGTACTGGTATTATCAAAAATATATTACTATCCAGTGAATATGGGTATTCATATAATTTAGATAATGTTAAGTATAGTTGTCATACTAACTGTCCTAATACTAATAATGATAGTGCTTCTAATTGTATAGAAGCTAGATTATTAGCTGTTAGACCTGGATTTACATTATTAAAGGCTTCAATTAATTATTATTATAATCTTAATTCTAAAATAATTATATCAGCATTTAATCCATTACAATTACAACCGACAAATCAAGATTTAATATTATCTATTGGCTCTAGTATTAATATAAATATGTCTGGCGGTCCATTACCTTGGCCTAAATTTGGATTTATTAATTATAATGGAGTAACTAACACTAATAATAATATTGGTGTAAATTTACTAGATAAGAATGTTGATAATCTTTATAATTATAATGATCAAGAATATAATATCACTACAACAATAATTACTCATAAACACAAGCCAAATGATCATGAAATGTATAATAAAAAATGTTATGTACCATCTTTATCATTAGCTAATTATCAATCTACAGCTAATCATATTGTAAATGTAATTAAAGCTAATACATATCAATTTCAAATATCATGTATAGCAGAATCAGAATCTCCAGTAGATATAGATATATTTATATCAAATCAATTTTCATTAGGATTAACTAATCCAACAACTATTGTACGCAGTATTACTGTATATTGTTTACCTAAATTAATTGTTGAACCTAATCCTGTTAATCTTGGTGTTAATACACAAAAACAATTAATTATTCATCATCCATTATCTGATAAAATTAGTTACAAATTAGCTGAGGATAGTAATAACATAATAAATATTAATCCAAACAATAATACTATCACGGGATTAAACTTAGGATCAACAATATTGTATGCTTATATTGCACGAGATTATATGAATTACATAATTAATGATAATTTAATTGCAATAATACAAGTTAATGTAAAATTTGATAATTTTTATTTACTTACTAATACTAATAATCTTATTCAACAAGAAAATGGTTATGCTTATATTAAAGGAAGTAATGGAGAATTACCTGAACATAGTTCTTTTAGATTAGTATATTGTGAATGGACAACTGATTCAAATAATTTAATTGTATTACCTTCGTTATCAACTATCAGTAATAATAATCAAATTACTGACAATGAAAACACTGCAAATATCGTTAATAATAATAACAATGTTGTTATTGGTTATTCTGTTCGTTTTGTTGGTTTAGCTGCTGGAACATATTTATTACGAGCTCGTATTACCATACCAAATCATGATCCCATAGAATTAACGAAAGAAATTAAAATAATCTTACCATTGCTATTGTTGACTCCATCAAAATTGTTAATACCATTTGGTTCGAGTAGTTCAATCGTTACTAATTATGATCAAGAAAATGTTCAATTAATTTATACTGTTCAAGGACCTAGTTGTGCTGATTTATTAACTAACAATATGATGAATAATAATCACAATAATCCAAATACAGTAATTGTTGATCATCGTGGTATTATACGCGCTCGTTCTCCTGTAGGTACTAATGATACAGGATCTGATGCTGTTATATTAATATCAACACCTGATTATACACAATCTGTAAGTGTACTAGTATCTGTTCGTTATGTTCATTCTCTCATAATTCAATCTCCAACCAGTTTATCTTCTCCATTATGTTATAATCAAACTTTTACATTTCATTTATTACAACAAGATAATTTTGGTCGGGTATTTCATAGCCTCGATTTGTTATTATCCAATGAATCTGAATCCTCAGGTTTAATTTATAGTACAAATAAACCTAATTTATTATTGTTACAACGTATTCCAGTGAACCCTACTGATGATACTATTAATGCTCAAAGTATATTAGCTTCATTTCTAGTTACTGTTATATCTAAACCAGATGAACCTATTACTCCTGCTGTCATTAAAATTGAACCTATCAAATCTAGTAGTATTTCAATTCAACCCATCTATGCAACAGCTTATATTAGTAATAATTGTGTAGAATATCCAGCTTCAGCTAGGGTAATAATGAGATTAACAGTTGATTGGAGTAATTATCCAATTCATTCACAAGCTCGACAAAATTTTATTTCTAATTTTAAACAACTATTAAGCATTTATTTATCAATTTCATCTAATAGAGTTCACATTAATGCCATTGATATCAATAATAATCTACTTGAATTTATATTATTACCTAGCTACTTTGATTCAAATATTCATAAGCATCAATGGTTTTTATATGATAATAATACTGCTAATTCTGCTTCGATAAATAATGAATTACCAATTGATATAGCAAATAAATTGCAATCATCATTAATCAATCCTAACAAGGCTGATAATAAATTATTGCAATATGTTGATACTCATTATTCTATTCGTATATCGAAAATAACTAATATTCATAGCATAGATAATTTACGTGCTCCTATATGGTTAGATGAAATAGAATTAGAAGAATGGAAGAAGAATTTAGATAATATAGCTAATGAATTAAATGAATATTTAGGAGAAAATCTATTATCTTATGATAATAATACAATACATGGTTCAAATTTGACTAACGTTACTAATACTCAAACAATTAAATTATCAGATTTAGAACAACAATGGTTACAACGATATGAATTAACTAATCAATACAATTTTACTTTAATAAAATGGATAGCAACAATAATTACAATATCAATTTCAGCTATTTATTTATATTATCGTTTTATAATAATCCCATATTTACAAGCTCAACAATCAATTCGTAATAATAGAATAAATCAAGCTCAACCTAGTTTCTTAGCATTTTTACTACGATTACCTAGAGCTATATTATTATTTATTAGAGATTCATTAATAACCCCTGCTCCTATTAATCCAGTTAATAATAATAATAATAATAATGGCGATGTTAATAATGGTGTTGGTAAAAATTATAATCGTGCTTCTAGGCGTGTGGTGGGTCCAGGAGCTTATTCTCAATATTCTAATGAGACAAGTCAATTATATCATCCAACCTCAACAAGTATTTCATATGATTAAAACTTTTATATAAATTTCCCCTTACTTCATTATTTATGTTTTCCTTTTAATTGCTATTTTAATATTTAATTTTCATTTCTAAATGTTATATACTTATGTACCATTGTCCAACTCACGTTTCATCAATGCTTCACAATTTAATTTTATCTAGTATGTGTGTATAATAAGGTTTATTTTAATTTATACCACGTTAGGATAATATAACACAAACATAGGCTATTTGTGAAAATAAACTTTATATATAAATCTCAATCCTAAAGTAATTCGGTTCTTTAATTCGTGATATCGATCAATTAATTGACATTTCTATATACTAAGTTAGTACAGTACTAGTACTAGTACTAGTATATAACGAGCGTATTAATATGATATTGGTACCATATCAGTCGATCTTACATCAAAGGCATCCAAATAATGGTAATTAATTGTTAACGTTTGGATGCTACATCAATATAATGTACAAGCTTAAGCTAACAATCTAGGCTTAATTGAAATTAAATATATATATATATATGAATATCGTAGTCATAAGTGGTGCAAATTAATTTATATGACGTATAGTACTGTAATATAAACACTAGTATAAGATGATTGGGAAATAAAACTGTGTGAAGTTATAACTAAAATATCTTAGATTGATTCCTTAATATAAATATAAGATAAATGGTAAGTTATTAGATTATAACTAGTTACCAAGCTTGATATTGAATAAAATTGCAAAATAAAAAAAATGCTAAATAATTAAAAAAAAACATAGGAATAAGAACTTGAATGAACAATTTAAAATGTGGTACAGTAATAGAATATTTACAATAAATTGAGTAGTTCCTTAACTAACAATACAACCTCCTTTTGTTTCATCTAATTTATCAATTTCTGGATCAATTGCTCCTAATAATAATTTAACGACATAATCTGAATAAGTAAATTTAAATTTATTTCCTTGAGCTTTAATTATTTGTGCTCGTTCACTTGCATAATCATCAACTACATCTAAATTTGGTATACTACCATCCCAATCATCAAGATATTTCATTACTTCGTCATCATCCGTGCAGGCTAAGAATGATACAAAAATTCTTTCCATTGGTTTACGTTCATGTTTTAATATATGCTTTAAAGTTGCTGTATCTACTTGATTTGTAGTTTCATTAGTTGGTTCACCTAATAAAGCAGGAGGTAACAAAGTACATCATAGCGTTAGTAGTTGCATGAAACGATCATGGGGTGTCGAAAAAATCGTATAACTTGATGATAGATCACTTACCATCTGTTGCTATAATAATCAACAATTTCTTTTCGCTTAACACCTGCGCTTTCTCTCGCAATACAGTTCTTAACGTTCTTGCAATAGGTGTCCACCCCGCAGGTGGTTGGGAAAAGGCATTAGCGATAGTCTGTTTATCTTTAACATTTCTTAATGCAGGACGGTTTAAAAAGTATATATCCAATCCATCTCGATCTAACAGGCAAGCTATATCTGTTACAATTGTTACTGTTTGTTTTAATTCATCCCAACGACTGTTTCTTTTAGCAAATGGATCGGAAACGGCTGCTCCTCCTATATATTGTCGAAAATGCGTACAGGGAAATGAAGTAAATATTATTAGTTACAATGAAAGAACTTGAAATATTGTGTGAAGAGCTATTTAACTGTGATAATATTTCTTATAATTGGTAAATATTGATGACTGGTTTATATTAAAACTTACCCGATGCTACTGGTGTATTCATAGACCCAGAATCATCACATATTAATACAATTTCAAATCCTTCTAATTGTCTTATTTTATTAGCAAAATAATCACTTATCTCATAACGAGCACATAAACCACGTAATTCTTCTAAAGGATTCGCAATCTTATTATTGTTATTATTATTATTAACATTATTGTCAAGATGAAAATTAACATTATTATGTGTCTGTCCTTCTTGTTGTTTTATATCATTTGGTCCTCCAGGTATTCCCGGTTGATAATCATAATTAGAATTAGTAGCATAACCAGGATCATAATTAGGATTATAAGGAGGAGAATAAGGTGGGGGTAATGCAGACATATTTTATACTATGATCTTTTATTTATATTTCAATAATAATATTAATATAATATTATACAGTATATTTATCAGGAGCCTTTTATAGCTGATCTGTATTAAACATATTGGTTAATTATTGTTTTCATTTGAATCGACCAATGATTCTTCGTTTTTCACATTCTAATCCGAAACAAGAATAAATGCAATGTTTAATAGCTTCATATTGTAGATATTATACTATCTTATATATCTGTATATATAGTAATGCATTATATCTTTTCGTAATCGGAGTTTGATTTAAAGTTTGTCAGACAAGTTTCAGACAACAAATCACAAACATTCAGTCTCATAATAACACTAATAATAATAGTACTAATACTAATAATAATAATACAATAATAATCCCACATTTATTATCCCCATCGACAATATCAACCAACAGTAATAATTGTATGGTTGATATTGGATCCAATTAATTCAATAATAATATTCAACCTCCTAATCATAATAAGATCATTCTCAGTGACAGTCTGCATCTAAAAGTGTTCTCTAAAAATGTCTTCCTCTAACAATAACAATAACAATAATATTTGTAAAAGTATAGGTATAGAATGCATTGATATTAATATATTATCAAAAATTTTTTCTTATTTTATGTATGATAATAAATCTAAATTAATGAATGATTGTGCTTCAGTTAATAAATTATTTAATAAAGCTTATAAATTAAAATCATCATATTCAAATATATTAAATCCCTTAATACTATCAATTGATTATAAATGGATAATTTATGATGATCCTACAATTCCAATCTATAATTTATTTAAACATGAATTGTGTGGTTATTTATTTCATTCTAATGTACAGTTAGTATTAACTGATTTCTCATTTGCCAAAAGTATGTGTTTTATAGAACAAACTGCTTATCAATGTAATACAACAACTGTATCTCAACAACATACATCAATAATTGATACATTTGCTAGAAAAACTCGGCAATTACAGGTGAATGATAATAATTTTAATTTAAGCAACTTACTTAATGAATGTTTTTCTCAATTAAATAAAACACCTACATATTGGTTATTACCAATAATATTATTTCCTAATATAACCAGTATAACAATTAATTTACACTTATACAGTGATAATCTAATAAAATTATTATCTAAATATTACAATAATCAATTAATTTCGTTTAAAATTGATACAAAGTATACTATAGATTTTTCATTAGGTAAACCATTTAATGAATTATTATTATTAACATCATTAGGAAATATGAATAAATTAAATACATTACAAATATTATGTTATTCCTAATAATACTATTACATTATTAAGTAATACTAATTTAATTAATACTATAATATCATTAAGAATAAATCGACATCATTTCTTTAATAATTATAATGCAGGTGATAGAATATCTATATTTACATGTCATAATGATATATTAAATTTAACAAAATTTACTCATTTAACATCATTTAGTGTAGAAAAAGATTTATATTCTTCAGTACAAGGTATGAATAATATAATAAATGCATTAAAAAATCAATTAACTGAATTAGACTTCAATAATTCTAATTTAGATGGTAAATTATTATCAAATATTGATGAATTAAAATTATTAAAAAAATTAAATATTAATAATAATGATCAATTAAAGAATTCTTGTTTACAGTATATTAATAAATGTATAAATTTAACTAGTTTTACCTGTAATAATCATAAAGTTATTACTAAACCTAATGAAATATGCAATTTAATTAATTTAACTGAATTAAATTTAATCAACAATAATAAAGGTAATAAATCTTTGGATGAATTTTGGGATAATTTTAATAAATTAAAAATATTAAATTTATATGGAATATTTATAAATAATAATGTATTAAAACAATTAATTAATACATGTAATAATACTTTAATTGAATTAACATTTGGTAGTAGTTGTATAAATAATAATAATAAACTTAATAATCCTGAATTACAATTATTAAAAGATTGTAATAGTTTAAATTATTTAAATATATATGGTGGGGAATTAGATAGTCCAAATAAAGTATGGATTAATAATGAGAATATTATTGGACTAATCAATAATTGGCCTAAACAATTAAATTATTTTATTATTAATGGTGATCATACTATTTCTAATGACACTATACAACAATTATCTTATGTTACCAGAAGTAATAAAAATAATAACAATAGTATTAATACTAATACTACTAATAATAATAACAATAATAATATTAATATTAATTTATGTCGATTTGAAATAGAAATAAGTTTATATAATGATAAATATTTAACAATAGATGCTATATCACAATTATTACATAATAATAAATTAACTCAATTAATTATAATTTTACCTAAATCTTATACTACTACAATTAAACAAATTAAAAAACAATTAATTGATTATTCTAATAATATAGTTAATAGAGATATTAAATTACCAACATGTGAAATAGTTGTTAAACAAAAGTAAAACCATAGAAAATATTTGATAACCACTAAATATATTATATAGTTGTTGTTAAAAATAAATAGTATATTATGAATAGATTGGGTTTAATAGTTATAATTGTATGCATACTAGTATATTTCACAAGTACGTAATTTAATATCTCTATTAACAACATTATTATAATATTCAACTAACTGTTTTTTTACATTTTTACCAACATATTTCTCCTTTACCTCAATACTATAATGAACTAATTTATTATTATATAATAAATTCTGAATAGCACTAATACTACACTTTCCAGCTATAGCAACTGTTAATGAATAAAGATTCTTAATATGATTATTTTGAATATTATTGTATAAAGATGAATTAATATTTTATCTGTACAAGTATTATATCCTTCAATTGTTAATCATGTTAATGTATGAGGCCAATTATTTATTAATTGAATTATATTATTATCATTAATATTGGGTGGTTTATTTTGATCAGTACGAAAATAACCATATATGTGTAATTTGTTAAATTAAACTTATTAATACAATTAAATGTAATTATATCACATCATTTATTACCAATTATTAATTCTTGTAAAGTTTTTCCACATATATATATTACCTAATTTATCTAATGCTAATTCATCCTCTCTCATAGATAATAATAATGGTATTTGATCATGAGCTAATGGTTCATATTCTAATAATTTAGTAGCTAAAGTTTTCCGTCCATATTTAAAAGCAGTTGTAGCTATTAATGAATAACTTATATTTTCTGTGGCTAATTTTAATTTATCTAATATTATATCAAATAATTCTTCATCACTCATTGGTCCTTGTCTGATATCTTTTCTTTCTTGATTAAAATAATTATTATTATCAGCTGCTTTTATTTTTTCACAAGCCCAATGTATTAATACACGATGATTATTTATTTTAAGATATTCACATATACGAATTGCTAATAAATGTTGATGACGATTAATTAATTTATCTATTATTGCTTCAGCTTCTAAATGACAATATTGATTGTAAGTAATTGGTAATCCTATTGAATTAACCCTTATTTGATTTAATACTCTTAATATTCTACACATATCAACAAATTTATCTGCATTAAATTGAGGACAAAATAATTTTCCATAACTAGCTGCTCGTAATAATTGTCGTTGTGTATCACTATGAAATTCTGCTGATGCTGCTTCTAAACATTCATTTATTGCTAATTTAAGATTATCACCAGGTTTCATATTTAATGCTAATCCATCATTTTCTATTTGAGTTAATAATTCCATACAAGCACTTTGACGATTTTCATAACTTTCTGCTGCATCATATAATTTAGCTGCACTCGCTTGAGAACCTACTTTAAAAATTGATTCAGTTGATAAGGGTACTGGACTTATAAATGAATGATTTGTATTAGTAATTACACGAATTCCATCAATTTCACTAGCTAATACTAATGGAGAATCAAATGAAAATTTTATAAAATCTCCTTCTAATCCTACTAACAATAACATATTATCCCAATATAACGCTATGCATTCATTTCCACACCTAAAAAACACAAAAACAAATTATGCACAAGCAGTTAGTATCGTTATGACGTCAAATACAAAGCAAAAAAAATGTGATTTACGTTATGGTACTAACCATTTCATATCATGTGGTGCTATCTTGCTGCTGGTTGCAAACTTGCTTATGGCATTACCAAAATCCATGCCATAAATATATAAAGTACCATTATCACTAAAACAAGCAATTCGATTATTATTGGGTGCAATAGCTAGTTTAGCGTAAGGTCCAGTTGTTAATTGCATATCGGTTGTTTGATCACTATCGACTATTACCAAGCTACCACTACTGGTTGCTAATAAAAT
>JAULBW010010610.1:0-11933 GCA_032358265.1 Vaucheria bursata
AGCAGTGATAATGAAGATAATAATCAGAAACAAGCCAATAGCGAAGTGAAGGAGGCAAATGTTGATAAGATCGATAACTCTGCTGAGAATGAAAGAGCTGTTCCTTCTGGAGAAGAATTATACAAAGAGGCATTACGTAAAGCTGGTATTGATGAGATTGTATCAGAGCCAACAATTGATTCTACTGCTGAGCATCATGCGGAATATTTAAAAGCGAAACAAATTGAAACTCAGTTGATTGCTGCGTTAAACCAATTGCAAAGTATGATACACAAACCTAAAACTGATAATAATACAATTCATATACTTCAACAACAGCTACAGGAGATCGCAACAAAACAGATCGCAATTAATTCAGCTCTAGCTAGTAATACACAGGAAAGTGAGATTTCTATTAATAGTATGGTAATTCATGCCGATACTGATACGGAACAAAAGAAGGATAATTCGAATGCAACTGTCGACACAAAGAATAACAATCGTAAAGCTGAAGACATTATTACCGTTGACAAGCACGCGGAAGAAATATTTGAGGACTGGAAGCTATCAGCGCAACAACAAATTGAACGAGAAACTAAATTACCGCATGAAAACGTAGTCCCGCTTCAGCATTCTCGATCAATCAATAACGAAATTACTCTTCGTAATTATCGTATTAATCAAAATGAAGCGAATGCAATCAGAAAGCTAACTGATACAGATTTACACATTGAAACAAAATCTGCATCAGAAGTAATAAGCCAACTTCAATCCGTTATAAAAAGTCAAATGCAAACACTCATTCAAACAAAAGCTCGTCAATTATTAATTGATAAAAGAGCACAACAAAGGCTACAGCGTAAACTTGAACGAAAAAATAAACGAAAACAACAGAAATTAGAAAGAAAATTAGCTAAGAAACAGGCGAAATTAGAAAAATTGGCATATAAAATACAAAAACAAGTGAAAATTGATGGCAAAATTGATAATACCGAGAAACAAGTCGATCTAAACTTGAATACTAAATTTGATAAATTATTGGGCTTTCATTTGAACACCTACCAATCTCATGTTACTAAAGCATTAAGTCAACATTATAGTCGGCGTCAAACTGAATTCGAAACTAATTTAGAATCCCGATTGATAAAAATATTTGAACGATTGCAATATTCAGATAATAACAAACTGTTATTCATTAATAAGTATAGCAATCAGCCTCATTCTTTTCAATTATTAAATGTATTACAATTATTAGAGCCAGTTAGTCTACAAATTCAGCAACGAGAGAATTTGGTCAAAACATTACGAAACAATCACAAGGATATGTCTATTGGATTGTATTGTCATAATTTCCATGGCGTTGATTATCATAGTAATTTGTATTATTTAACGAACAATATTGTAGAGATTCTAGTTCAATTAAAGCAACAATATGATGAAGTGGTTGGCTATTCCATTTTCAGTAATTATATCGATAAAGTATTAACAGATTTACATTATGAATGTTGTGAAAATGGTATATCTTTGCTTAATAAGTTACAATCCATTACTTCATGTACTGTAAATAATAATACTAATGTATCGTTATCCACATTCAGAAAGGATATGAACAATAAAAAGTTGCATTTACTACTAAACTTGGGTGCTATTGATTCAACCATTCACAATGTTAACTATAATGATTACAACAATGGAGCCAATAAAGTAGGGCGTTATGTACCGCTAAAACAACAAGACGCAATAGTGAAATTACCACAATACTTTATTCCTATTGTAACTGCTAATGCATCACTGTATAGCAAATTAACTTATAACGCTTTCAATGTGTATAATTATCAAAGATTGCTTGAATATAACGAAAATCAAATCCAGATTGATGATATTCAATATCAACTTAGAAAACAAAAGTTTCTGCAAGTTACAAAAATTTATGCAGAACAAATAGAGGCAATGCAATTACCTAGTAGTAATAATAAGAAAGATAATAATCATAACAATTATTATGCCAACAAATTGCAGCTGCAACAACAAATTGTTACCCAACGGATTGAAATTAATCACACTCAAGTACAAGTAGAAGCTTCAAAACGCTCAGTACTGCAATCTATTAACACCAATCGGGAGTCTAATACAACAAGGCCTAGCAAACTTATTAATTCTCGCCCATCAACCGTTCCTTCAACTGTTACCAATATTGGAAACAATAACAATTTATTATTTTTGCATATTCATCATACCACTGGATTAACATCGAGATCAACAAGATTACAAACCGCAATTGGGCAACAACGAAACAATGATGCTGGTAAACTACAAGGTAAAGTTGTGAGCAAACCAAATACACCTCGTGTCAATAACCAAATGCCAAGAAGACCTGTTACAAGTAAGCCGATAAATAATAATGGCAATAATATGCTCAAGATTGCTATGCGTAAGCAACAGCAATTAATGAAAGAATTAGGCTTATAATTTCTTCATAAATATTGTTCAATAGCATTGATTGCATTTATTACACTAACATAATGATGCATTAGTATCAATAAAATATCTGCTTCATCAAATTTTATCTAACATAATTAAATGGGACGCGTTTATTGGTAATATTAATTCTGCTACTATGGATATATAATATCCTTTTTCCATATCTTACAATGAGATTTCGAACAATTGATGTGTGTGTTAAGTATATAACGAAATGCGAGAAAAAAGTCTAATCTAAGTATATTGTATTATTGAGCTTTAAATTTGATTCCTGTTTCCTGAATATTATCTCCTGGTACAATTACAGCTCTACCTTGTGTTTCTAATACTTTAACAGCTTGTAATAGTATATTCTCATTTAATCCATAAAATTCTTGTTTTTTACTACTATCTCCATGTTGTAATTCATATAGTGTAACTATTGAACCAATTAAAGAATTAGATTCAGCATAACGATATAATATACCAGACCAATCCACAAAATTATGCCATGATACATATAATACTTGATTTGAACTAGTATTATTACTATTATTATTATTAGTATTACTATGCCAAATAGCAAATCCTTCTTTAACAAGGTTATCACAAGCAGCTTTAATTCCATCAAAATTTAATGCTCGTTGAATTTGTTGATTAGAAAATAATGGTGATTTACTATCTTCTTGTATATTTATAATAGATTTATTGTGAAATTTACAATAATCAATAATATGTTGATTCCATAATTCTAATTGTTGACGACGAGTTTGTTCAGTTGGTTGTAAAGTATAAAATGGAGGCCAACTATAAAAATTATGAGGCTTAAACGAAGAAGAAGCCGACATTATATTTGTTGTGGTAGTAGGTGATATAATTGATGGTTATGTTAACTATTATGCAATACTATTTTGTTAATTTGATCAACAACTACTACAAGATTAATATGTACAATCATCAACTGATCAACATTTATTGCATTTGGATAATTTGATAACTAATGCAGAAAATGCAAAAAATCCACTGATTGCATCTACCGATCAATCATGTCTAAACTATAATAATAGTGATGCTAATTGTGTGAAAAGTATAAGAAGTATTACTATTAAATTTTAATGAATTGCGCTATAGTATGAATATATGTACTTAATTAAACAATAAAAGAGGACTTGAAAATTAACAATTTTACAATTGCATTAATTATACAATTGTTATTCGATCAGAATGTGTTTTTGATGTATGAACATGAATTTCGTATTTATGCTGATTATTATAAAACGATGCTAATAATAATTACTTCTACTAAAATGTATTTACAATATAGTACACCAAAATGAAGATTTTTTCTTCCTAGCTTCAGCAGCAGCTTGAGCATTATAACCATGAGCTTGACGTATTTTACCAACTAATGTACTAAATACTTTATCAACTCCTTCTCCAGTAGCAGCACTTGTTTCTAAATATAGTGAATTATTATATTGTTCTGCTCGTTGTTTTCCTTCCGCTTTTGATACTACACGTTTAGATTCTAAATCAGCTTTATTACCAATTAATAATAATGGTGGTAATCCATCTTCATGCATAGATTGTAATTGTTCATAAAATTGTGCTAATCCATCAAATGATTGACGATCGGTTAAACTAAATACTAATACAAATCCATCTCTTTCTCTCATCCATGTTGATCTTAACGCTATATAATCTTCTTGACCAGCTGTATCCAATATATCTAATGTACATGCTTCACCATCTATATGAACGGATTTTCTATATGCATCTTCTATTGTTGGATCGTAATCTCGAACAAATATTCCTTGTACATAACGTAATGTCAATGCACTTTTACCAACTGAACCAGGTCCCATTACAGCTATTGAATATGTTGATTTTAATATAGGTTGATTATTATTATTATTATTAGTTCCATTACCATTAGTTTGTGCAGTATTATTAAGTGTTGATATTCTTTGTGGTTGTGCTGATACTCTAGAGAAAGGTTCTCCAGCTGATATAAATATAATATCATTATCTCTAATAAGATGTGCATCATCTATCTCAGCTCCATCTACAAGATAAGCTTTTGTTGCTATAAAATTTAATTTTTGACCAGCCAAATATAAAAAATGTTTCATATCTGTATTATCTGGTAAAGCTAATAATTTAGCTTCCCCTGGATTTCGATTATCATATATCGTTACTCTACGACGAGACATATTTGATTGATTGATAATATGCTACTATTAGTAGCTTAACTTCAACTTATACAATAAGTTATATTAGTAATATTATAGTATTACTTCACGACTAGATAGATTCACCACGATCGATTAGAATTGTACGAATTATAAGTTATATTGTAGTTGTATATTTCAAGCTTTTTGGAGTTATTGTGTGAATTTTATCAATGTTTGACAAGCCTGTTCTTACTCGTTTATCTCATTGAATACAAACAGTTTCAGTATGAAACCAATTCGGTTATTATAACCTATATATACTACATGGATCAAGATAATTTATAATATCTTCATACATTAAAATTGGATATTTTTGATGTTGCATTCAGTGCATTAAAATTTGTATCAAAATTTACTGATGATACATGTACATAGAAATGTATAAATTGGTATAAGATAAATGGCTGCATCACAGCCTATACAACAACCGCAATGCTATTACGAATGGTATAGTTTTGGAAGTAATGCATCTGGATTATTATTACATCATAATTATGAAGATTCCCATATTCCTGTTAAATCGAAATTTATTCTTAAAAATGAAAGTATCAGCAATAATCAAGAATCAACTGAAGGTAAAGAGTTACAAGAACTAAACCATTGCGATATATTACAGCTATCATGTAGTGGTATGCATACTTCTATTTTAACAAATAAATCTGAATTGTATTTATCTGGTGAACTTAACAATACTAATAATTGTAGATTAATTAAATTTAATAATCAATTAATTGATAATAACAATGTTAAATATATTGCAACTGGATGGACAAATACGGTAATTATGGTCAATAATAACCTAGTATATGCTTTAGATAACAATAATATTACAAATCCAATTAAATTACATTGGAATGAAAGTATTGCTAGTAACAATATAGTTATAAAGAGTATTAGCTGTGGTTATAAACATATATTATTATTAGATAATAATGGCTGTTTATATGGTTATGGAAATAATAAGTATGGACAATTAGGAATTGGTGATAATAACAATTACAATACTATAACCAAAATTAACGTTAAAACGATTGATAATGAGTGTGTATCGCACAAAATCATCCAAGTGCAATGTGGCTGGGAATTCAGTATAATACTATCTGACATCGGCAATGTTTACACCACTGGTATTAATAAACATAAACAATTAGGTTTGCGTGAAAATAATGATGTAAAATCAATCAATCAATGGAATCAAGTTCATAATTTAACCAATCATAATGCGAAGATCGTGCAAATCGCATGTGGTTGGTCTCATTGTCTGGCGTTAAATAATAAACGCAAAGTATTTGGTTGGGGTAGATCCGATCGAGGCCAAATAGGCCAACAATTTGTCAGTGCAAGCCATTCTAATGACAATACAAACAGTGAAAGCAAACTGCAACAAGCCAAACGTATAAATGCCCCTGCTTCAGTATGTGATGATTTATCTGTATCATCAGTATACTGTGGCTCTGAGCATTCAATATTAATCGACAGTAAAAGATGCAGTGTCTTCTTTTGTGGATGGAATGAGCATGGAAATGGTGGATTAAATCATACCAATAACATATTTGCACCGCAAGAAATTACTTCATTACGTATCGATACCACCAATAATGATAACAATGACTTGGGAACAGAACATAATTATCTAGTGTCAACAGGAGGTGCTGCAGTATTTGTTGGCAAAAGAATGCCTAAGCAGCAATAAAATCTGTCATTTAAACACTAGATCCTGCATATTATTCAGTAATATTTTTAGAACATATTATCCATGCATTGTTATCTTTATTTCATCTGTTGAACTGCATTTTAGGTTTGTATTTCGCTTGAGATAACAACAACACAAAAAGAGCGGTAAAAGCGCACGGAAAAATTAACAAAAATCCAACAAACCTCATAAACTTGCTGATTTATAATAATATTACTAATTTGTATAGCATTCCCTCACATTAATATATCTATTATTTAAACAAGTATAACACATATACCTATTGTATACATATTATTCTATAATATTTAGTGTGAATTAATGCATTAAATTTGTTAATAATCAATAAAAGCTAACAAATACAATTTTGGCAGTTACCACTCATCCCATTATCAACTAATTAACAACCTAATCAACCCAATAATAATCCATAATACTACTATATAATGCCTCGTAAGAAGACAGATCGTCGTAGTACAGGTGGTCAAAAAGGCCCAAAACGTTATTTAATGCCTGAACAACGTAAAGCTTTAGCTGAGCGTAGACATAGATTTCGTCCCGGTACTAGAGCTTTAATGGAAATTAGAAAATATCAACGATCTACTAATTTATTATTAAGAAAATTACCATTTGCTAGATTAGTTAAAGAAATATTACGTGATCATTATGCTCGTCCAGGAGTAGAATATAGATGGCAAGCCACTGCATTATTAGCATTACAAGAAGCTGCTGAAGCTTTCTTAGTTCAATTATTTGAAGATGCTAATTTATGTGCTATTCATGCTAAAAGAGTTACATTAATGAAAAGAGATATACAATTAGCAAGACGAATTAAAGGTCAATATTAATATTATCGTTACTTACATAGCAAACCTTAATGAAGCCGATTTTAATTTATTCTACTTAGCAACATTTATTACAATAATTTTCACCACATGTTGTTGTAACAACAAGTATTTTATTAATACTGAATACAATAACAACATACAACTAATGTACATTAGATTTGTATTTTATAGCATTTAATTTTATTCTACCTTAGTTTAGTTATACTCGACATTTTAATCGAAAAATTATATATAGCATGCTTTCTTTCTTGTAGCTAATAAAGTAAGCTAAGTCATTCAAATTTACATGACTATCATTTAATTAAATTTTGAATATAATTGCAGGAATTTATGCAACAATTTGCCTAATGAACAATAGAAATTACCAGTATGCTCATGCTGCCAATAACAGCAAACTAACTATACCAATCCAGTTTGAGTGAAAGCTTTTTTGTTACTACTTGTAAACATGTATTTTTTGTATTTCAATATAATTTTTGCTTTATTATTTACGGTATTAGGTAGTTTATCATTGAAAACAACCTTAAATTTTCCCCCTTTACCAAATCCACTATCAATCCGACCTTTAATTACAATGTTACTATCATTATTATTATCGCTATTAGTATTGTTGTTGGTATTGGGTTCTATAATTACTGTTAAGCCAATAAATAAATTGATATCACTACCCTTTTGAAATAAATCTTTTCCAATTAAAGTATACTCATCCACAATTCGATCAATGGTTCCCTCTCGTTGTTTAAGTTTATAAATATGTATATCAGATTGAGATGGTAAATTGTTATTATTATTACTATTCCCATTGCTATTAATATTGGAATTTGATGCAGTTTTATCAGTATTTGTGGTTGTATTGTTATTAGTGTTATCTGCTAATCCAGTTAATAATTTTCCATTAAAAGCCAATCTACATTGATTAATATTAATATCTGTATCTAATTTAGATCCTATAATAAGTGCATGCGGTGGACATAATATTGGTTTATCAAATGTTAATAATGCAAATTGAGTATGCGCGGGGGTTGTATTCGATATGGGTAATAATTCTTCACTGGCTAAATATTCGGTTTTGAAATCAAATGTATCCACTGCACGATAATGATTATTGCTAGTTCCATTAACCTGATCGTTTGATTTAGAATCACTATTACTGACATTATTATTACTATTGTTATTGGTAATGGGGATTTTAAAGAAAATTACAGTAGCCATAGCTGTTGAATGTCCAATAGAGATATGAAATTTAGCTTTGTTTTCGATTTTTTGTTTGAAAAATCGTATTTTTTCACATGATATTATAATTTTCTCATATGTAGGTATTGAATTAGGTGTACATATTAATCCTCGTTCGACTAATTTCGAGTCTAATTGTGTAACACAAATGCCAGCTCTATCACCCTGTGTTATATGTTCAATTGGTAATTTGAACATTTGCATTGATTTAATTTTCTTTGTAACTTTTAATTGTGGAATTTCTATGGTATCGTTTACTGATATTGAACCTGATAGTACTGTGCCAGTTAGTACAGTTCCTTGGCCTTTAATACTAAAACAATGATCCACACTAAATAAAAAATTTTTATTTGTTTGATCTCGTTGCGGTAATGTAATTAACTCGGTTAATTTATTAATTAATGGCTGAATGTCTGGTTTTATAACATTATTAGTGGCAGTATTATTATTAATTAATAAACTATCTGATGAATTAGGATTAGCGGAAACTTTAACAATAGGAACATTAGCTCCAAATTTAGTTTGTTTAAATGTATTTATTAATCCTTTCTCCAATTTAACTAATTTATCAGGATTATTTTGTATAAGATCACATTTATTTAACACCACTATTAAATTATTAGTTAAGATTTCTCCAATAACAAGACATTCAGCAGTTTGTGTTTGTATTCCTTTATTACTATCAATAACTAATAACATATAATCAATAATACTTGATCCACCTATAATGGTCCGAATTAAGCTTGCGTGTCCTGGACAATCCACAAGTGTTATTTGTACATATTCATAATTATTAGATATATTTTTATCTTTAAATAATTTCGCCTCAATATAAAATGCTGAAAATCCTAAATCTAATGTAATTCCTCTTTGTTGAGATTGTGGTAATTTATCTAAAGCTGCGGTTGATAAATGAGTTGATAAAGCTTTTGCTAAACTTGTTTTCCCACTGTCAACATGACCTAATATACCTACATTTACATTTAATGTACGAGTATGATCTCTAATGCTTGCAGCAGACATTTTTATTGTATTGCACTATTTACTGTTGTGATTTTGAATTTTAGATATTTGTTAGTGGCAGCAGTATTAGTACTAATTGGTAATATCATCATGTCTATGCACTAATTAATATAGATGCAATAAATACTTTAATTAACAATTTGACTACTAGCAATTCTAGCAGAATATATTAATAATGTACAACTACAAGAGGATATATATATGAAAATACATAGATAATACATATCTGAAAACCAATATACAATATAGTTCAGATTTACAAAATAAATAATGGTAGGAACAGGAAAAATTAAATTACAAGATGATATATAAATATGTAGAACTAGGAAACTAAAATGACTTGTTAACTAATTATTATTACTAAAATATTAAATTGTAGATAAGGGAAGAATTGCGACCATAAGTCAAGCGAATTCGAATTGTTTAAATGTATATATAAGTTGAATGATTTAATATATGATTTTAACGAGTGTGTAATACAATAGTAGCTGGATTTTCAAGATAAGATTTCCAAAGATTAGAGAATCTAGCAATAGTAGCTCCATCAACAACTCTATGATCAGCACTCCATGACATATACATAATCTTAGTTGGTTTAACTTGCATTTGAGAATCATAACGAGGTAAAGTATGAATTGAACCAATTGCTCCTATTACTACTTCTGGTAATACTAATATTGGACTCATATAAGTTCCTCCAATTGTACCAATATTTGATAGGGTAAATGTTCCACCACTTAAATCATCACGACCTAATTTTCCAGCGGCTCCTAAGCCAGTTAATCGCTGTAATTCAGTGGCTATTTCCAATATTGATTTAGATTGAACATTTTTGATATTGGGTACTAATAATCCTCTCGGTGTATCCATAGCAATACCAATATTATGTGCAGCTTTATGAGTAACCATTGAACAATCAGCATTAGTATGAGCATTTAATGAAGGATAAGTTTTTAATGATAATGATACAGCTTTTATTATAAATGGTAGATACGATAATTTAATACCTTGTTTTTCTGCAACTGGTTTTAATTGTTCACGTAATGTGACTAATTTATCAACATTAATTTCATCTGAATAACCTAATTGTGCAACTTGATTGGCTGCACTCATAGTTTGAACCATTATTCTGGCTAACCCAGTTACTGGTATAGATACATCTGATTGTAAATAATCCAATGACTTGTGAGCAGTTGGAGTTGGTGCGGAAACAGCTTGAGCATCAACAATAGCAGCAGAAGAAATTCTTTGTGAAGTTGGTTGTTGTGGTTTTGCTGCAATATTCGATTTTCTGCCATTTGCAATATAATTTTGTACATCTTCTTTTAATATTCTTCCATTTGGTCCAGTTGGTGTAACTAATCTTAAGTCAACTTGTTCCTCCTTAGCGATTCGTCTAACAGCAGGACTAGTTAATACCTTGCTATTAGAGTCATCAATATCAGAAGTATGATCAATGGATGGTTTAGCTTCTTTAATTGGTTGTTTGGCTTCTGATTTAGCTTGTGATGGTTGTGGTGTGGTAGATTGTGGTTGAGAAGCAGCGGCAGCTGATGGCGGGGCTCCATCAAGCATTAATGTTAATAAGGGTTTTCCAACTTTAGCTAATTGTCCAACATTATATTTTAATTCTTTTACAACTCCATCATATCTAGATGTTATTTCTACATTTGCTTTATCAGATTGTACTTCGCATACTTTATCAAATTGTTGTATTTTGTCGCCAGGCTTAATATACCAACGTATTATTTCACATTCAGCTATTCCTTCTCCAATATCAGCTAAATTAAAATCAATTGATCCATCTGCATTTGTTACTAATGCACTACTACTACCACCAGCTAATTTTATTTTATTATTATGAAATGAACGTGATTGAATGTTATGCGACAATGAAATATTACTATTGTGAATTTTATTAGCATTAGAAGTATGAGTAATAGTAAATTGATTTAAGTGATTAGAACAAGCCGATATTAATGCAGTTTTTAATGTATTTTGATAATTATTATTATTTTTATGTTTACATAATGTGTTTAATGAACGTATAGTAATGCGTATATTAGACATGATTATTATTTAATATTATATACAATTACACACACTTTATCAATAAATATATATGCTTATCAATTGCAAATTTGCACAACACATTCGCTAAATTAAAACCAAAAACTTAGCAAAATTTGTGAAAAATATCTGCGGCATGGATACTATAAGTAGTAGAACAGTACTAGAATATATTATATCAAGTTGATACAGCGACTAATAGTGTGATTATACATTCAAGTAGCACTGTAACTATGTCTTCTGCAAACAATAATAACAACAATAATAATACTAATACAGGTAAATTAACATCTGATGATATAGCTGTAGCTAATAGGGTTGGATTAAGTAGTACTGAGGCTGAAAGATGATCAGCTTAGCGTAGTCTAGATAATTTCATGAAAGTACATAGAC
>JAULBW010010632.1:0-11907 GCA_032358265.1 Vaucheria bursata
GTATTGGAGAAGTGTAATCACTTCTCACAACACAGGTTAGGATATAATGTACAATTGAGCTGTTACTCTTTTGCATTATTTGCCTGTTTGTTGTGTGTCTTGACAAATCATCAAAATCTCCATCTCATAATATACTACAATAAAAAACTTTCTTACATGCAAATGATGCTGATAATGTGAAAATATAAATTTAACCAAAGTTGAATTTTTACTTAAGGAAGTGTTGAAATAACCTTTCAGAACCAGTATTTCATATAAACTAGTGTTTATACACACCCAACGTCGTTTTTTTATTTTGGTATACAAATATGTACAGTGAAACCTCCTAAATTTGACACCTCAAGTCTTTATCAACTTCATTAGATTGGACAGCAGACAAGATGGCAGTTTCCATACAATTCATTTTTCCCTTGTATATTGATATATCTCTTTAAGTTGGACATTGGAATACTTGAAGATGAAACATTTAACTTTTGAGGTTTTACTATACATATGTATTGTTAGTATTTGACTCAAAGTTAGTACAACCTAGGAAACTAGGTCAGACATTTAAATTACTGAGTAAGATAAGTATTTAGTATGCTCAGAACTGTATAGCTGGGCACACAAGAAATCAGGTAGAATGATAGACAAGAAAGAGAAAAGATAGACAGTGATAGAAGTGTGATATGAAAATATAAAATCTATAAAGGTGATGTTAGGAGTTAACTTCCTAAAGAGTTAATTCTCTTTATTGCTGTGTACATGCTTCAAGAAGGTTTGTATAACTGTACAGTTCAAGAAGATTTGTACAATTCATGGAGAGTCACAACTCAAGTTTAAGGAGAGTCATGAATTTAAGGAGAGTCATGCATTCTTTTCTATCTTGTTATGTTGATAGAATGTTCTCACTTCTATCAACACAAGTCAGTAAATGTAATATACATGTTTTATTCTTGTTCATTGTATTTTGCATTCCTGACAGGTGAGCCATCATTATCTGTCAAGTCATTGCCCAGCAAGTCTTAACTGCATGGCGCATAATTGCATCAATTGATTTATATTGTATAAATCAATCATATAGTTCTTTAAGACAGATCTCACACATAGAAATCATTGTAAAGTTCATAGGTTAAAAGGCAGTGAAAAGTGTATTCCAACAGCTATAAATATATATATATATAATATATTAGTTAGTATATATGCCATATACTAGCATGCAAAAGTCTTTATCATAAAAGTACTTTATATGGCTGAAGAAAGCTGCTAAATGTTCACTAATTTTTTCCATTTTCAATTTGCATAGCTGATAGCCAACCTTATATATATATATATATATATACATGTATAATTTTTGAATGATTTATCTGTTGTCTTAAAGTCACCATACCATCATGAAACAATTTTAACAGAATTTTAATGTACATGAAGCCCCTGGAAGCATTTGAGATTGTTTCATTTTTTTGAATTTTGGGCAAGACAGGATATTTTTATGAATATTGTAGCATATTACAATATAACTAATATTTAAGTATATTCCAATAAAAAACATCGTTATAATGCTTACAAAAAAGATATTTCTTGCAAAGTAATACTGGGTATTAATTTGATCATTTGTGGTTCAAAATAGACTAAACTTGAGTATATATTTGGTCATGTTCTTGAGAGCAATCACTTTGAAGATCCTAATAGAATGAAATGAAAGCAAAATATAATTGAGGATTTTTGTGGTGGCACATATGTTGTGACGTACAACAAAACAGGCAAAAAATGTAAGAGAATAACAACTCAATTATACATTATATCTTGACCTGTGGTGAGAAGTGATTACACTTCTCCAACACAACTTTAGCCATTCAAAAACTATTGTGTGACTAGACAATTTTGAGAATATGACTAGCATAAAATAAAGAATGTTCTTAGAAGGAATATCTGCAGCTACAAGTAAAAAAGGAATTAACTCATGATACAAGTTAATTCCTGACATGCAACAGCTGACATTTTCATTCTATAGTATATGTAAAAATTGTCTCATTCTTGTAGTTTAAGAAAATTAACATGAGATTTCAGGAAGGTTGTATGTTAACAAATTTCAAGTAACTTTCAACTTGATTGACTTCATACAAGTCTATTAGTCCATTCACTTCTAAGCAGATAGTATTGAAGAGACATAAGATTTGAGTTAGTACACAAATTTTTAATACATAACCAAATAAATTTAAAAAATTGTTAAATAACTCTATTCAACAGATGATATGATTTTCAAATTGTTTTATAATGATTTGTTTGATTTGATTCATACATTTATTCAGCCCAAACTAATTCACACTAAATTTTGTCAGAAGTGTATCCTTTCTACCATTGCCAATTTTTTTTAATTGCGCAGCTATTATAATAGCTTTTTCTAATAGTGTTGCAACTTTCCATATGTAGAGAAAGTACACAATTGATTGAAAATTGTTCCAAAGTGGCTAACAATATAAATATGTAATTCTGTTACTTCATAATAATACGTACAGATATAACCTATGTCCAGCGTTAATTTGAAAGCTCCTTGTCAAATTGAGCAATTGTGCCTAAGGAAGAAATGCATTTGCTGATTTCTTAATAGCATCCAACTTCTTTAATGTCTTTTTGTTATCATTCCACGTGTATACATAAAAATATTTAGCAAATGTATAAATAATGCTGAAAAACATGATAAAATATTTTAATAGAAATTAACATTATGTATGCATGCATGCATGCAAGTACGTATGTATGAAGTGATTATCTTGCTAGGATTCACTGTTCCCAAAATAAGTTTACTTCACAAGCAGCAGATTTAAAAAATTTTCAAAATGCACTAAGAGAAAGCAAAATAAATACACTTGAATACTCGTAAACAAATACACATCTGTAGAAAAAGTCCTATTGAAAATATTATACATCACACACAAAAAAGTACATTTACATATGCTTAATTTTTACCAAGGTGTCCAAGGTTACTTTAATAATTTAACAATAATGATAGACAAATAGCAGAGAAAGATGTAAATATTGACATATATGCAACATATTTATACTTGACAAGTACTCTAAAACAACATTTTGCAAGGACAATTTAATTGATTTAGAACTAAACTAGTTTACAATAGCATTGAAATCTTGCTAGTAGAGCTAGGCATGGCTAACAACTTAACTAGCAAGGTGTTTGCTTCTATATTAACAGGTATGTACTAATAACTAGCCAAGGCTAACAAACTATCAATCATGTCCTTCATCATGCATCTCTTTATAAGTATAAATCTTTCACATTACTCGCTAATTAGATTTACTGAGATAAGTGATTAATATACCATAATACGCAACTTTTCCTGTATCGTAAAGGAGCCATGAAAATATAGCCTCAATAAGCTAGTTTAGGCTTTTTCTGTAAAGACATATATTGCATATGTACGCGTTTATATATATATATATATATATATATATGCAATAAACTTTAGGTATTAATCATCTGTTGGGACCACAAAACAAATTCATTACATTTAAAAATTGTTGCAACTAAAAATTATAAGCTTTTTGTTTGTAAAAAATAAATATTTGCTAAAATCAAATTTGAATGTCATAATTCTAGATAGTAATGAAAAATTATATCTGCTTTTATCTGGAATTGGTGTATTTGGGAACCATAGCGGGATCAAGTTGAGAAAATCTGGACTCAAATCGAGGTTCCATTCGATATGCCACAGGATCAGATTTGTAAAAAGCATTCAAATAGTGCTTACAAATAGAAAGTTCATTGTCCATCTTTTTAATATCCCCTCGGATTGACAAAAACATCCCTTATGGGGACCCGCAACCAACATATAAGTATACGGGAAACTTCAATCTGAAAAAAAATATAGCAACTTTGAATCAGAATTGGAGAATTTGAAGGCATTGGTAATACATCCCAAGTCTTCTGTTTTAATGTGTAAGATTTATGCACATCTTTTACATCACTACATTTAGCCCATGAATTATTTTCAGCTGTAATAAGAACAGTCAGTATGCTAAAGTCATTCATTTTCGAGTCAATTGGATTGCAGCATTCTAAACATGGCCAATAGGATTATTCCAAATGATATATATTTTTTGTACTATCTAACCCTTTATTTGAGCATTATGTATCTATCTTTTACTTGATGAATGTATCTAACAAAAGTCATATGAATTCAAATTACATACATATGCTGGCACAGTAGTTGCCGCTTAAAAAGCGCATGGATTCTAAGCCCAGCCGTTTATCAAATCCAAAAAGACTTGGTCCCGAGGTGAACTTATCAAGTGGCAAAAATTCTATTTTTTGTTCTATTTGCATTTTACAAGTACTATAGTAGTACAATTTATTTACAGTGCTCTATTTGAATTTTACTGGTCATATTACTAGTTGTCCTTAAACCTATAATTCAAAAAATAAGCCATATGAAATTTGATTCTACAAAAAAAATAAAGGAGATTAATCAGCTCAAATCTCTGAGCAATGCAATATAATTTTCAAAGATAGTGTTTTTATTAAATCATTGTATACTACAGGTATAAATTTGATAATTATTTACAAAAAATTTTTTTATACATACAATAGTTTTGAGTGAATTTTAATAACTAAACTGGAATTCATTATAAATATATATGAGCATAATTTTAAACCTACTTTTCAATTGGAATATATGAGGAAAACTCTCTTCCACTAAGAGCAGACAACCCTGTATCGCCTTATATTTGAAGCAAATCGAATCCGATGACACTTCCTAAACTATTCTCAATTATACCAAACTGTCATATGCATGAACAGTATTAAACCGATACAAATATTGAAATTCACAAAAATTATTTAACATTAATATGGAGGCTAAGTCTTGGGTTTATAAATTAAAGTTTCCTAATTTGTATGATCATGCAAAATATATTAAAAATATATATTTTGGGAACTCTTCTGCCTTTTTAAATATGCATGGACTTTTTACCATGAATCAAACCGTATAATACATATGAATTTCTTAATTATTAGTCAAATGTATAATAAATGTACAGAAAAATCACCAAGTTCAATTTAAATATATTCTTGCTAACTTTTTCAGAAGATCTAGTTAATATTAGAAAAGATATGATATAAAAAGAATGTCATTACCAATGAAACAATGCAATAAAAACTTTATGTTTTAGGACAGTATTAGCAATGACTGAATGTGTATATAAGATTTTCCATTTATTAATTTAACAATACAAAATATAATTTTTATGTAAGGAGTATTCTAGAACAATAATTAGCAACATCGGAATTTAGGATGTGTAAAAATTGCGTACTACTCTATGATATGAATTGGTGTAACAATTTAAATGAATTTTTTACAAGTCATGTTCTAGAGCAATATGACGGGACGCAAACTTTAGAATTTATTTCATAGTACCTTGATTTCACCTACTTCTTGCCAAACTTCAGACAACTTATCCCACGCTCTGTTCATTGATTTTGATACTTCTTCTATGATTGAATGCTGATGATGCGAGCAAGTGTAAAAGAGAACATTGAGTACTACATGACTAGCAACATATCAAATTTATGGGATTAAATCGAGAGTAACCTACAGACAGAGAGACAGACATTTGATAAAATATCAATATTGCAATATCTCTGTAACATTTCATGTAAACTAACAACTTCTGTAATGCATGAAGTTAGTTTATATATATATAAAGATGAACTCCAACTTAATAATTTTAGAAAGTAATCTACACATACATAAAAAAAGTAAATACTCTAGAGTATATTTTCAAATTTTTATGAACAGATATGCTTCAATGCTACACAGTAGTCTACAAAACTGTATTAATACAAAAAATATACCCAGCACAATTTGATGAATTCATAGTAAAAATATAGCTTGATATCATATATACAGAGATAAATCAAGTATAAATACAAGAAAAATTGAGGCTATTATTTTTTGGAAGAAATAAACCTCTTATTTTTTACAAAATAATTAATTTTTAAAACTTTTTTGCAAGCAAAGTTTTTTATTTACATATGAACACATGAAGACTTTTTTTTTCATTATAAAAGCCATGAAATTCTTAAATTATCGAGTCAAAATTTCTTAAAATGAAGTTTCAAAACTACTTAAAAAAATAAACTGCCAAAAAATTAGATTAATATATGAAAATGTTACCAGATTAATATCTATCTGGCACTGAGTCTCCTTATCTTGAATTGTTTGAAACCAATACACAGGTATAACAATCGTTCTGTAAGAAAGTAATATCCTATTTAACAAACAATCTAAAAGAAAGATAATCAAAATTGAGCTTTTCCAAATAGAAAAATTGCCTATTTTAAAGCAATCTATATAAATATAAGCAGTACACAGCAGTTGTTAAAATCCAAAATAATGATAAATAAATATCAATAATTTGAATAGTAAGTAAAATTTTGTAGTTTTTAAAAAGTATGTTCAAAGGACTTTTATAATTTGATTAATTTACATATTGACTTTGTAGTTGCACTCTTTGTATTGATTTCAAGTCTACAGTTTTTTTTGCCTTGCTAGTTAAAAAAACTTGCAGTAAAAAAAATTGGCAAGTATCTTGTGAAGATATGATATTATACAAATATATGAAGATTTGATATTTGAAGCATTTCTTTGAAAATTCTTATCCTTAATACATTCAACTATTAAAAATTAATATAGTCATGTTGTTCATTATTGAGCATTAACAAGCAAGCATAAATGAGTTTAGTTCACTTAAGGTTGAATAATAAAAAATGTAACAAAAAATAAAATTCTACATACAAGTAAAAAATCCTTGTGATTTATAATTTGAAGAAATTGTTATGCCAAAAAAAGTATAAAACTATACTTTTCTTCAGTCAATAATAAACTGCATTTCTCAGTAATGTTTCTACCTACCAGTGGGTTGTTTGCCAGTTTTCTTAGCATCAATTGATCTCATTTCTAAAAAATTTGGCTCAAATTTTTCTGCAGCATCCCTTAATGAATTCACATCTGTTTAACAAGTAAGTAACTAGTTAGTGAACAATGTTCTTTAGAAACTAGTAGTTGTATGTAGAATGTATAAGAATTTTGATGGTTAGCATAAATTTATCATTTACATAAATCTATACAAGAACTTATCATTGCATAGAAATGCCTATTTGGCTTTTTGATATGCACCTTGTGTTTTATGTATGTATCAGTAGGTAGTATCAGTTTGTACCAGTATGTACGTGTGTGTACACTTACTAAGAGTGGTCCTACTCCAAATCGCTTCTCCAATCCCATGTATTAAAAAAAATACTGAATCAACAGGCAATTTGCACCTAGCCATATCAGCTTCCATTTCTTTGTTACACTGGTAATCACCTCAATTTTGCACCACCATAAAGTCTGATCTTGTCATTTTCATCGAAAGTTCACCTTTTGGATTTATTTTCATTATCACCTACAAATAATTTTAGACAATAGAATATCCATAATTGATATATTTAAAATAAAGTGTAGATTTATGTATAAAAGTTAATAACAAAAAAACACATATATATATATATATATTAATTGTACTGTGTATTCATAAAAATTCAGGCTGTTTATAATTTAAATATAGAAGAAACAGGTAATGATGAAAATCCTTGATGCATACATATGAGTCATATCAAAAGACACTTAACAGTAAAAAACTGAAATTGTCTATAGCAATCTTGCCTATAAAAGGTTTAACCCCTGTTTATTACATGCTAACAGAAACTCTACTTTCAAAAGTTGAATACGTTAAACATGTCATGATATAGGAGTACACTCCTTATCTATAATCCTACATACAAAAATGATTCTTCCAACAATATCCATGTCCTTAACGTCTACACCATCTTTCATTATTCCATAAAGTATTTTCTCGGTGTTTCCCAAACCGACATCTCCGACAAACGCCTGGCGGAGTAACCCCATAATTAAATATCTGGCCAATCCGTGCTCAACATTTACTTATTAAAAACATCTCTCACTCTTCTCTGTTTTCATTGCAATTACCCTGCTACTGTGCAGATTATCGTCGTTAGTTTCAGAGAAGCTTCCTTCCTGTACACATCTAATACACAATTACTATACTATTTTTCTTAGTTTGTTTTTTATTGTCTTGTTTGTTTGCACGTTGCTTCTTTTTATTTCACAAAACAACTATCTGAATTAAAAAGTAATGTAATCTATCACTTTCATTTGAAAGCACATGCAAAAATCTTCCAAGCATCATATGAAAATCTGCTAATGAAAAAGCTTCCTTTAAAAAATCAACATAATGAATTTAACATATATTATATTTTTGATATGATAATTTCAAATGAATGTTAATAATAATATAAAACTTACTGCATTGCCTTCAGAAAAATCTACTGATACTGTCTTTCCATTCTGAATACATTAAAAAATTAAATTTATGCATGCTGTCAGAAATGTAAAATACAACATGAACACAAGAAACCTGTGACAGAATAGGTATATTATTACATCCTAAATTGTGTTGATAGAAGTGAGATAACTTCATCAACACAGCAAAATCACACTTACTGCAACTTGTTCTCAGACTAAACTGAAACTCCAACATGGTATCAGAAGAAATGTACCACAGCTGCAAAATAGAATTTACTCCCTTAGGGGTTAATTCCTGACACATGCATATATATTTGTAATAAATAAAAGGTACATAAATTTTTATGCAAAATAAGAAAATTTGGTGCTATTTATTTTAAAAATATATTGAATACAAAAGGTTACTTTTAAGTTATTCCATGTAGAGGCAGTAGGCTTTTAATAATGCTGCATTTACATGAGTATTTTTAAATTGGTAGAATGATTTTAAGCAAGAGCAATGGATTAGTTGAGTAATAAAATTGAAAATAACTTTTGAAGTTCATCTTTATATGCAAACTGAGCAAAATTAAAAAGTTACAGTGTTTTCTGATAAGCAAGCATTGAAACTGTTCAATATCCTTATTTGATGTAGTTTTTACATACCGTAATGTTGATTTCCAAAAAACTACTCGAGTTTCTTTGTACTACTTTCAAACAATTTTTCTTTACATGTATGTTAAGCAAATATCAGAAGCTAAGATGCTTCTCCTAAATGAGTAAATAAGAAAAATCAGAAAGATTTATCTCTACTGGAAAAATATCAATGAAGTAGAACTACTGTACAATATATTTTTCTTCAAATCTATGCTTTTATTCAAAAAATAATATTTATCAGATATCTCATTATACATTGAAGTATATAAGAGGTTTGACAATATTAATATATACAAGTAAAAATTTGAATAAGTATAATATAACATTTTTTGTATACTTTGCATATATAAAGCGCCAAAAAATTTGAACAATGTGCAAAAAAAATTTACTAGAAAGTAGAAGCTAAGTAAATAAAATAAGGACTTTAATTCCGATAAAGATAAATTTTCTCAGGTTTTAATGGAAAACTTTGTGGAGGATGCCGTTTACATTTTATAGTGCACCTTAAGTTACAGCTGTTTTTGTCTATTTTGATAGCAGCTTTCAAGTTTCACTGCATCCTCTTCATCAAAAGGGGTGAACAAGTTTTAATTGCATATTGTAAACCAATTCTCCACTCAAATAATACGTCGTACCTTCGGGAGTTCTACCCAAAATAAAGGCATGATTGTTTTATTGCATAAATCAACCATGTAGGTTCTATCCATTACGTAAATTGGACCTCTTTCATTCCTCAATGAAGCTTCTTTCAAATGCTGACTATCTGATTTCCAAATTTTAATGTACTTTTGGGAGGGAGTCACTTCACTATTAATAGAGGTAGGAGTAAAAGGTTCATACATCCACTTGACTTGAAAATCACTCTCAGCCATACTGCAAGACAGGAGAGACCTTGCAGACGTTATAATAATCTACTTATATCAACTAAAGCAAGCACAAAAATGGCCACCCTCATGTACCATCAGAAAATCTGGAGAATATTTGTAAACTTTTGGTAAAGTAACAAATTGTTCTCTCATCAAGAACGGTACTATTTTGTTGGATCAGCAAAAAGGAGTAAGCTTATATTATGCATAGATACATTTTTGATGCATGTTCTAGCAATTTTGCCGCTTATTGAAGATATAAGAGCATGAAGAGTTAACGGAAAAATCTTCTTTAAAATGGCAGAATTTGATGAATCTTTGGATTAAGTTTGCAAATATTATTCAAATATCCCGGATCAATTAATTGCTAGTCCCAAAGGCGGTGCACCTAAATAAGAGCGGAGTGAATCATTCCTTTAGCCACTAGCTCTAAATTAGAACAAAAAGTGATTGCTAATGATTGGTAATGTAAACTAATGCTTGTCAAAATGGTACAAGTGAATATCAAATGTTATATATTCTCTCTATAATCAATGCAGATCAATATTCTAAAATAGTTTTAATGCAACAGAAAGCAAATGTTTAAATAAAAATCTCAAATCCGCAACTCCTTGAAAGATTGAAGGTAATGTTTCTGGAATTGTCAAAACTTTCACAAACTAACTAACTTTACTCTCCATTTTTGTAAAGTTTTAGCTGTACATTTACTAGGTACACACACTAAACTTGAGAAGATAATTCTTACAAAGCCATTACTATATATTTCTAAGACAATAGGACCAAATTTTCTAGCACCCCCCAGGATTTTTTCTATATTTATGCTTACTGCTATCTTACCAAATTTAACATATTTATTATTCCTGACATGCCATTTTTTGTCCATGATACAAGAAAATTGTAAAGAAAACTGGCAAGGAACTGAATCTTTTGTAAGTTTCATAAATTGGTACTTGAAATGATCTAATCAGTATCAAGCACACTGGAACATTATATTTTTTAGCCTCTGGTTCTCATTTTATATTTGGACCTGACTGTTAGGAATTAAATTGTTAGTAAAATCAATGTTATAACTGTGGAATTTTGTTTTATGGCAAGTCATTGTTGGACTTTGGTGATGGACTAAAATTAGGATTTGCGTGTTGCTGTGAAGTATGTTCACTTCCAGCAATACAATTTATGTCTGTGTAAATAAACTCTTTGTATTTAGTTTTGAGTCTTGTTTGAAACACATTCATGACAGTTTGCTGGAAGGATGTTGCTGGTAGTTCAGCACTTTTCAATTTCTGTATTTCTGCTTCTGTTCCAAAGTTCTAGCATCCGGTCCGCTTGGATTTGTTTACTCCTGTAATCTTTTCTGTCTGACTGAAGTTCCTTGCTTTGTCTTTTATCTGTTTAGCATCTTGCTTCCTTGTTCCATTTCACTTGGTTCTTGTGTCCTTGCTTGGATCTTTAGACTTAACTCTTTTGATTTGTTTGGTTCTGAAAGTAATTTCAAAGTAGAAAAGGTTCACTACAGTCTCTAGTAATTTGGGGCTTTCAGACCTTTTTCCTCTAACTGTAGCAGTGACAGGCCTCTATGCCTTAGCCACAAAAGTCCAAAAGGGTTGTTAGAGGGAGGCAAATAGAGACAATCTTGATTGAGTGCCTTACACCAAAAAGAAAATGTAATCTGAAACAATTATATTAATCAAACTCCTGATTTAGAATCTTAAGTAATGGTACATAACCTTACCAGTGAATAGTTTAATTTAGCAGTTACAATAAGCAAATGAAACAATTGCACAACTTCATAAGGACCAAGATAATGCTGAAAAATAATTAAAAGAAGCTTGCAAGATCCCTAATTATCAATGTGTAGTACCGCAAAATACTGGCCATAAAGATCCTAAATTTGATTCTCCAGCACAATTCTTTGAAGATAGGGACCAAACTGAAACCTTTCTTGCCCAACTAGAAATATACTTTGAACTGTTAGGAATTAACACCTAAGGGAGTTAATTCTATTCTGTAGCTGCGGTATAATTTGTTTCGGTTTCAGTTCGGTT
>JAULBW010010643.1:0-11889 GCA_032358265.1 Vaucheria bursata
TAACGAAAATAATTATATTTCACATCGTATGCCATATCATACCAAAAATTAACTGCTATCACAGGATCATTAATACTATCATTACAATTATTATTATTATTATTTGACTGTGCTACTGTATGATACCACATTGATGGTAAGTATAATAACTGCCCTGCTTCTAAACTAAAATGTAAACCATTACCATATCGCAATAAATCATTATCAATTATATCATCATTATCATTATCGTTATCGTATAAACTTTTACATTCTTCATCATGACCATGCATTTTTTTCACTAACTCACGGATATGATGTGTATTATTAAACCAAGGGACTGTAGCTTCAAGTTCTTCTTGTTTTATTACAAACTTGCCAAATTGTAACTTGTTAATATTTGGTGTATTTGAATGAACATGAGAGTCACAATATTCCCAATGAGCTTTTTTATAGTATTTCTGATTTAAGAAATAAAATGATGTGGGGGGATACAAAATAAAATGTTTTGTTCCAGTAATAACCGCATATATATTTTCATAATAATCATGATGTAAACTTGTTATTGATTTATTAGTACCAATCCACATATTAATAACATCCGCAACACTACCAAATGATTCATTTATCCAAGAAGGAATTTTAATATCTGAATTCAATACAGAAAATTCTCCTTGAAAACTATTATTTTGGTGTTGACAATAATATACTCCATTATTCGTATTATCATAATCTTTTTGTGTAATTATATCTATAAAATCGTTAAATTTCATTTGTTTCTGTATTCCTGTTACAAAATATTCATCAACAACACTATCTGCTAATCCTATACCATTAATACAAGGAACTATATCCACCGTTATATTGTTGTTACCCAATTTATCCTTTAAATAAGTAATATTATTCCAATTATTAATGGCTGGCCAATCATTTATTGCATTATTTATAATACATGGTTTATTTTTCGCTACAAATTCTCTATAAAATGTCAAAGGATCTGGAGGATTATCTAATATGGTTATAGTATCTGATAAATATAATTCTTTAGCTTCTCTACATAAAGTATTAAATGGATAAGATGATTCACTTTGTTCATCTATATTATTTCCATATTCTAAACTTGATATATTAAATGAATTATTGTCACAAATAGACATTATCGAGATATTACTCTAATGCTAAATACCTCTATCAATATGCAATAAAATGCTGCAATTAAAGCAATTTTGGATATTTTTTTGTAATTAGATACTAGCATCGATAGTGTATATGTATGAATGCAATGTAATAGTATGCTATCTCATACTTCACAATATAAACTACTTTTGTGAATGAATAATAATTAATAATTACTATCGATTTATGAGAATATTACTAATAATAATAATCGTAATATTAATGATACAATTGCATCAAGTTGTATATTGTACTAATATTACTACAATTAATCGTATATTATTGCATAATAATATTGGATTTCATAGAATTATATCAATATCGATAATTATTTATGTAGATAATTATGGTTTTAATAATTGTTCGTTGCTGTTAATAGAACCAATTAATAATTCTTATTATATTGATTTATATGAGATTAATAATTTAATTAGAACAAATACTTATAACTATCATTATAACATATATACTAATCAAGATGGCATTCAACTAGAAAATCCTAAATATACTTGTAATTATAGTAATACTATACATATTTATATGCGAGATATTAATTTGAAATGTATTGATAGTAATATATGTATATTAAATAAGACAATCAATATTCCTATACATTTTCGTTATGATCATGCAAATTATAATGATCATTATTCATCCATCAATATTACTACTAATAATTTAGCCTCTTATTATTATAATTGTGTTACAAAGGAAAGTAATTATTTATCGAATACTTTTATGTTACTTAGCGATAGTAATACATCGAATTCGAATGGATATATACATTATACACAATTTAAAGATGATCATAATTTATTAAATATTATGCATCCAATAGGAAATTTAAATCATATTCAATATGTATTGTTCACAACAATAATAATTAGTATATGCTCGGCTTCAATCATAATCATAGCAACCTTTAATTTCACATCAACCAAATAATTTATAGCAATTTTATTCAAATGTTGTGATAGGCCCCAAAACCATTCATCCAACTAGTATTCGATTGGTGTTGGGGGCTTCAATAAACCTTTTTCGAACATTGTTCAATATAATTATTATTATCAATTATATTTTAATTTTATTTAATGAGTATTTTGTTTTGTGAATGTTAATTATTCAATATAATTCAAGTTTAATACTTGTAATATGATTACTGTTTAGTTAATTAATCAAGATAATCAAGAGTACATTATTTTAAACAGCTCCGGGAGGGCTCCTGGGCTTAACGATTACTAATTATAATTAGGTATATTTGAGCATGAGTTTATTGTTAGAGGTTAGATTAAGTACAACCTAAAAATTTAAGTAAATGCGTATTATCACATAATATTGAATGATTTAACAATTTGTGTAGATATAATTGTAACAATATTCTTCGTTCTTCAATAAATCTAATATGTAAATGATCAATTAATATTTTAGGACTTCTATGTGGTAAAGGAGGTAATTGTAATAATAATTCATTTTTATTATTTTGTGTTAATTGTAATCGAATATTATTATCTAATTTAACAAATTCGGAAAATCTTTTTAAAATAGTCCAATTACAATATTCTGCAGGACGCTGCAAACTCTCAACACAAACATGAAATACAATATGGCTACCACGTAATATTTGAGCTGTTGGAATTGTAACTAAACTAACTTCATTACTAACACTAACAAATCGATTTAAATACAATTGATTTATATTATTATTAGATACATTTACAGTAATAATATCATTGACATCACGTTTATCTTCATTATTACTATCACTGTTTTCTAAGTTATTTGAATTAGCCTGTGTTGTATTGTTGGATAGGGATTGTTGTTTGGAATTATTATGGTTATCTATATAATTAACATTTAATTTATTATGTATTAATGATTCTTGTTCATTTGGAGATAAGAAATTTAACAGATGTTTATTATATTTCCATATAGGATTATTAATTAATTTAACTAAATAGTTTTCTAATAATACCAATCGTTGATCTATAAAGTTTTTATCTGTGTGATCAGTATAAAAGAAAAACCAAAATTGTTTAGATGGACAAGGAGGCAAAATTATCTCATTCATTAATTTATCATCACGTCTTTTGTTATTATTGTTCCCATTATTATTATTATCATTATTGTTATTATTATGTTTTAATTGATATTGTTGTATAAGTTGAATTTCTTGTTGTTCTAATAATTGATTTAAATTATAAAATTCCTGAAATCTTCTTGTTATATGCCATACTAAATTACGTAATTTATTGTTAATCAACACTTTATAATTACTTTCAACACGAATTTCATATAACACTACATTAGATTCAATACTTGTATTTATTATATTTATGTTAGTCAGTTTGATAATTTCATTATTATTCTTATTATCAGTGTTATTATCATTGCTGTTATTATTATTATTGTTATTGGATTTTAATGGTTTTGTTGATACTAATTTTAAACATGTATTGATTGATTGCATAATAGAATCAGTTGAACTCATATTTTGTATTATTTATTTCTTAACATTTGTTGTTCATACAGTTTGTATCGATAACTTTTAATTTTTAACTTTTGGTTTTTCAAATATTTGATTGAACCCGCCTAAAAATGAAATGGTGGGAAATATATAATGTGAACAATAATAATAATAATAATACATAATAATTAATAATATTAATATAATGTCTGAGCGTTCTCGTCGATCTGGTGCTGGAACTAGAAATGTTCCATTATCAGCATTAGCTGCTATTAAAGCTGCTAGACAAGCTGCTGCTTTATCTAATAATACTGCTAATAATACGTTTCAACAAGCTACAACAGATAATCTCACACCAAATAACGATACTAATAATAGTAATAATGGAGTATACATTCGTCGTAGTAATCAAATTCGTTTACGTGATGAATTAGATGTATATAGTGAAGTAACTGAAGAAGAGTATAATAGAATAGTTGCTGAGCGTAGAGAAGAATTATCATTTGTTGAAGATGATGGAGAAACTGGTTATTTAGATGATGGAGAGGAACAATGGGAAACAACAGAAGATAAAAAACAAAAGATAAGTAAAGTTGCTAGAGTAGCGAATAAAAAGAATAATCGTAATAATATAACAAGTGTATCAAATGGTCCAGTATCAGGAGTATTCTTAGGTGGAGGAAGAATAATTGGTCCTTCTGGTACTAGTTCAAATAATATTAATGTTAAATTAGGACCAGAAGATGAAGATTATGTTAAAACTTTATTAAATGATTTAGAGCATGATGAAAAATTAAATGAAGCTAATGAATTGGCTCAAGCTCAATTAATGGAAAGAAAGAAAAAATTGAATATGGCTAATGTAGCTTTATTTGGACAACAAAATAATATAGATGAAACATTAAATGAAGTTTATGAAACAGCACAAGAAACAGTTGATGATTATTTAACTAATAATGGTAATAATGGTGTTAGTGATTCCTCTAGAATAGCAGCTAAATTAAATAGTATGAATAGTATGTTAAATGTTGTTGGATCAAGTGGGGATTATAATCAACCTCCTCCTAATAAACTTCAATTTGATGCAAATGGAGAATTGCAAATAAATACAGAAATGTATGGAATTCATAATTATGCTAATAATACTAATAATAACAAAAAGAGTCAAATTAGCAATTCAAGTACATCAAAATTTTATGCAGATGAGAATAATATATTAGATATATCTATTGCTGATTCTCCAACTCAAACTATTTCAACTGGAGTAGGTCATAGAATCGGGGTTAAAGCTTTACCTCCTTCAAATACTTCTAACACAAATAATTTACAAGATTGGAGTACAATTAGTAATAAATTAGCAGAAGCAGAAAAATTGCAATCTAGAACCCCAATTACTACTGGAGTTATAACTAGTTATCCTTCACAAGCTTGTGAAAAGATGGATCCAATGAATAGAAAAGATAATAATAGTGAATTATTATTATATTGGCTTGACGCTTATGAAGATGCATCTAATACCCCAGGTACTATATATTTATTTGGTAAATCATTATTACCAGATAATCAATCAACTGCTTCAACATGTGTACAAATACATAATATTGAAAGAAATTTATTTATTTTACCTAGAGTTTATCAATTAAGTGATGCTGAAGATGAATCTAGTGTTACAGATTTAAAAGTAACAATGGGAGATGTTTATAATGAATTAAAACAAATAATGGCTTCTATTAATGTTACCAAATTTAAATGTAAAACGGTTAAAAGATCATATGCATTTGATAGAGAATTAGATGAATTACAAAAGGATTTACCAAAATCTAGTTGGACTGATCCTACTGATGGGGTAACAATACATATTCTATTTATAAATAAATAAATATATAATGAATCTCTCAGACAATATTAACGTAAATCTAACACATGTTGTATATGTATTTAATATGTGATATATGTATATACAGGTTCCCTCTGAATGTGAATATATGAAATTAGTATATTCATATCGTGATCGTGTTTTACCTCGTAATTTAAAAGGTAAAACATTTTCTCGTGTATTTGGTACAAGAACAAGTGCTCTAGAATTATTCTTATTAAAACGGGAAATGATGGGACCTTGCTGGTTACTATACAAACACATAGATATATAACAAACTTGTTGATACAATAATCTGTTGTTACTAACATTTTTATTGTTTATTTAATTATTGGTTATATATTCAGGTTATCAATATCTGAAGTTATTCCAGTTACAAATGGATTATCATGGTGTAAATGGGAATATTCACTAAATAATCAAAAGTTAGTTAAATTAACAGATGCATCAATAGCTCCTGATCCTCCATTATTATCAGTATTATCTTTATCATTAAAAACGATATTAAATGAAAAAACTCAAAAGCAAGAGATAGCGATGGTATCATTTTTATTACATGATTCAATATCAATTGATGCTCCAACTAATAATGAAAATAATGTTTATGCTTGTACTATGATTACTAAATTAAATCAACAAAGTTTACCTCCTGATTTACAATCTCATCTTGTTAATTTAAATAAAACTGGTATTCCTTCAAAACCGAAATTTATAATATGTGCAAATGAAAGAGCTTTATTAGGATTATTAGTGGCTAAATTACATACATATGATCCAGATTGTATATTAAGTCATGATTTACATGGTTTTACTATAGAATTATTAATGAATAGAATGAAAATATTAAAAATCCCTCATTGGTCTAAGTTGGGTCGATTAAAGCGTATTAAAATGCCTGAATTAAGTGGTAGTTATATTGATGATTCATTTAGTTTAGTAGATAGAGGAGTTGGAGTTGGTAGATTACAAATAGATAGTATGGTTTGTGCTAAAGAATTTTTATCTGGACAAAAGACTTATACATTATCTGATTTAGCTGAAACTCAATTAAAAATAAAAAGAGATGAAATTGATCCTCAACAAGTACCTCATGCTTTTAATTCATCAATAGAGTTAGTTAGACTTAGTAAATTAAATGAATCTGACGCATTTTTATGTTTATCATTAATGTTTAAATTGATGATATTACCATTAACTAAACAATTAACTAATTTATGTGGAAATTTATGGAGTAGAACATTAAGATCTATCAGATCAGAAAGAGTTGAATATTTATTATTACATGAATTTCATAGATTAAAATACATTATACCTGAGAAATATACTGCTAAAGAAAGAAAAGAAAAAATAGAAAAATTAAGTAAAGGAAATATAACGACACAAGGAGATAATAATGAATCTAATAAGAATAATGTTGATGATAATACAGTTGATGTAACTGGTAAAAATAAAAAGCGTAGGGGAAAAGCTCAATATAGTGGAGGTTTAGTTTTAGAGCCTAAACGGGGATTTTATGATAAATTTGTATTATTATTAGATTTCAATTCATTATATCCATCTATTATACAAGAATTTAATATATGTTTTACTACAGTTAAACATTGGCAAGTTAGAATTAAACAAGCTACACAAGTTATACAACATAATGATGATGATAATATCCATCATGAATTAGCATCATTACCTGATTCAAGTGCTATTCCAGGTAGATTACCTAAAGTAATAGCTAGATTAGTTGAAAGACGTAGAGAAGTTAAAAGATTATTAAAGCGTGAATGTGATGTTAATAAAGCAAAACAATTAGATATTCGACAAAAAGCATTAAAACTAGTAGCTAACTCAATGTATGGATGTTTAGGGTTTCAATCATCTAGATTTTATTGTGAACCATTAGCTGCTTTAATTACAAGCCAAGGAAGAGAGATATTACAAAAATCAGTAGAATTAGCAAATTCTTTAGGAGCTAATGTTATATATGGAGATACAGATTCAATTATGGTTTATACAAATGAATCTAATTTAGATAAGGCTATGCAAATAGGTCAAGCTATTAAAAAAGAGGTTAATAAAAGACATAAAGTATTAGAAATAGATATTGATGGAGTATTTAAAAATATGTTATTATTGAGAAAAAAGAAATATGCTGCACTTAAAATAGTGGAAATTAATGAATCAACTTCAAGTAATCAAACAACTCGTCAAGCTGTTAGAGAAGTTAAAGGTTTAGATTTAGTACGAAGAGATTGGTGTGGATTAAGTAAAGATGTTGGAGATCATGTATTAAATTATATTCTATCAGGTAAAATATCAATAAAACCTTCATTAATTCATTTTGCTATTCATCGACATTAACTAACAAATATTTCCCAATTTATGTTTGTATTTGTGTAATGTTATAACAAATGTTCAGGAGGTGCGCGAGAAGAAGTAGTATCAAATATTCATACATATTTAGAGAGTATGGCTTCAGATTTAAAGCAAAATAAGATTTCATTAGAAAAGTTTATAATAACAAAAGGTATGACTAAATCAGCTAAAGATTATCCTGATGCTAAATCATTACCTCATGTTAAAGTTGCATTAGATTTAATAAATAGTGGTAAAGTAGTTCGTGTAGGAGATTATATTCCATATATAATATGTGAAGGAGATCAACCAATTGCTCAACGAGCTTATCATCCTACAACTATTCAAAAAGCTGATGGACATTTATCTATTGATATTAAATGGTATTTATCTAATCAAATATTACCTCCTGTTGCTAGATTATGTGCTCCTATTGAAGAAACAGATGCTGCTAGAATTGCTTATTCTCTTGGTTTAGATCCTAAAGCATTTGCTAATTTTGGTTCTTCAGCTGAACAAAGTCATGCAGTTGATGATGATGAATTAATAGTTAGTTTACATGCAGATGATGAAGAAAAATTTAAATTAGCTAAACAACTCAATATTTACTGTAATCATTGTAAACAATCATTCAAATTTGCAGGGGTTTTTAAAATGCCTAATAATGATAATAATAATAATAACCCTGCTAGTAAGGAAGAAAAAAAAGGTGAATCAATGGAATTAGATGTTATAAGTAATAACAGTAATATCGTTTATTCCGGTTTAACTTGTCCCCGCTCTGATTGTATAGGTATATTACCCTCAAATTCCTCAATTAATTCATCAAATGAATTATATGCTTATAGCCGTATAATAAATACAATAATGCATGATATTCGTGTATCAATAGTATCGTATTATAGTGGTTATTATCGTTGTAATGATAGTTCATGTTTACATCGTACTCGTGATATAAGTATTGCTGGAAGAAATTGTTTAATTAATAAATGTAATGGAAAATTAGAAAGAGAAATTAATGCGGCTCAATTGTATTTACAATTAGCTTATTATCAATCATTATTTGATCAAGAAAGGGCAAAAGAAAATTTAATTCAAGAAAATAAACGAAGAAAGGAATTATCACAAACCAATAATATGTATAACAATACAAATAATAATAATAATAATTTATTGCAATTAACATCAGATGTTTCTGCAGTTCACTTTAGTTTATTTAATAAAGTTTATAATTTTATTTCAACCTTATTGCAACAATCCAATTACCATTATTTACCACCTACAATATTTGCTACTAACATATCCATTAATAATAATAATAAAAAAGCGAATACCATTAATACCACATCATAATTAGTTATAAATATGTAATTATGATTACTTTTGTATTGTAAATAAAATCACAATTTTTGATCGAATCTTATATTCAAGTATGATAGTATTAGTATTAATATAACTTTATCTAACAAAAATTGGGAAGACTAATATTATTAATGAATGATGAAATTTATGTTATATTTAGATAATTAATTTGGATATTTATATCCAGCTGGAGTGGTTTTAGAAGGAATTTGTCCATATCTCATTCTTCCTCCTAAAATTCTATTACCATTCAAATAAAATTGTTGAGCAACTAATTTACCATTCTCACTCACATATTTACCTAAAATTGCTCAAATAATACAATAATAAGGTAGTTAGTATCATATATTAACATAGTGTTTATAATCAATATTTTATTGTATAACATTATTAATATTTCATTAATCAAACCAGTTCCATGAGAAAAAAATTCTCGCAATAATGGAGACTCATGAGTATATAATTTTATTGGCTTATGCTCCATAACACGATTATTATTATTATTATTATTATTATTATGATTGTTATTAGAGTTGTGATTTAATCTAGATTTATAAGGTATTTCAATTTTTCTTGGTCCGGAACTTTTTATTTGTTGATATATAGGGAAATTATTAAAACGATAAGGAATAACACGATTACGATTATGATTAATTCCACCATTGTCGTGATTTGGGATACTATTATTATTGTTACTGTTATTATTATTATTATTATTATTATTATTGTGATTATTATTATTGATATTAACTGGTTTTAATTCTTGAATATTAGCTTTAGGAATTGTAAATTGTTGTTTATCTTTTGGTATTAAATAATCATTTATTGAAGCATGATTACTTAATACTAAATCACGATTTGGATATACGAGAGACATTTTCCTATATATACGGGATAAATATTTTATGCATTCCTGGCAGATCACATTAAGCCTGATTAAGGTAACGGAAATGCTCAATATTTTGTGCATCGATGCGATATTCATAAAAATGAAGCAAATTAGGATAAAATCATTTTATTGAGTGCTACTATATTTTAACAAAGATGGCTACAAAACTCAGACAAATGATGGTACTTATTTAAATATCATAGACAGGTAATTGATTTCTTTTTTCTGTATAATAATGAAGTAAATTATGATGATCTTTATTTTCCAATATTTTTCTTATTTGATGAACCAATAATGGTTGTTTATATCCTATTTTATTCGTAACTGAACGTGGTAATGAACCACCTAAATCGGGCCATGCAACAAAACTAACTTTAGTCCAACCATATAATCCACTATCTATTGAATTAGCATTGTTAGTTGTATTATCTGCTTCAATTGGTTCTAATATAAATCCTCCAATTAATAATGTTGCTCTTAATTTATTTTCCATTGGTGGGCATTTATGATGTTGAATAGATTTACCAACTATTAAAATATGATTCTTATTTTTTCTAGCACATGCATGACCTAACATACAAAAATCTCGTTGTTTTATGAAAAAAGGAGCTTAACAAACAAATAATACAATAAACATATGAAACATTAACTGTTGTTAGTTTTGATTTGCATTTGCATGAGTGTATGATAATAATGTTTAAAAATAGTAACCCCAATAAACATGATGTTCTATAAATGTATTTGAATCAATTTCTTCGATTAATTTATGTTGATCAAATATAATATCATAACTTTGTTTATTTTCAGTATGACCCAATAAATCTAAACAAGCCATAGCACTACATTTAACTATTCCAACACCTTTAAATGCAGGTAAACTATTAGTTAAATGATTTGATGATTGTTTTTTATATATTGATACATTATGCTCAACACGAATTAATTGCCATGAAACATTATTGTTATTAATATCATCTATTTCTGATAATGCTAATAATTCTTCAGCTGCTCTCATACATATTGATGACCAATTTATTGTTCCACCGGCAATTGATAATAATTTTTCTTGTGTTTTCATATTATGCACAGTATTATCATTATGATGGGTTGCATTACCATTGTTATTATTATTAGTATAACTTGAGTATACCACTTTATTCTTATATTTTGTGTGATTTGTTTGGTCTAATTGCTTCAACATTTTGTTGTATAATATTCCCAACATTATTGGACCTACGAATTGAAATAATAGTGAAGTGTAAATTGAAGCATAACCTGTAAAATAAATTAGAAAAGCAATAAGAGTGCTAATTGATAACATTGGAGCAATCCATATATTAGTGAATATATTAGGCAGTGCAATAGCACTATTAGCTAGAAAGGAATCATCCTCTAAATTAATATCGTCCAATTTATTTGTTATATTGGTATCCTTTTCTGTAATTGAATGTGGAATAATTTTATTTTGACTAACATTTGTTAATTGATTGTTAAGTTGATTTGATTGAGGTTTAGTATCATCTTTAATGTCATAATTGATCATAGCTTGTAATTGTTGTAACGACTTCATTTCATCACTCAACAACATGTGTCTTCCATTATTTGTGTTAATAATTTTATTGCTAAATTGATTTACCTTTTGTGTACTATCATCATCACATTTTAAATCACTTTTCTTTGTATTCGGTATTAAATTATTTTCAGTAGTTAATGCAGGTAATGTTGGATTAACTACAATGTTATTGCTATTATGTGTGTTGATATTAATACAATATTTATTTATCTGATTTATCCATG
>JAULBW010010665.1:0-11875 GCA_032358265.1 Vaucheria bursata
TTTAACTTAAACGATAATTTGTTTAAATTTTTATTGGAAAAAAAGGCCGAAGCAGGAATTACAAAAGCGGCTAACAAAGCAGATCACAATATTGTGGATCAAGCTCGAGGTATTGGTAGTATGAAAATACAACCCAATGAAAATTTAATATACAATTCTGCCACAATAATTGGTCTATTTGCGCCTATTTTAATCATTGTGTTTATGGCACTATGGGATGATAAAATAACTACGCGCGAAGAATTAGAAAATAAAATGACCTTGCCAGTTATTGGTGTCGTTGGGCATAATAAATATAAACAATCAAATATTATTACGAATGAATTTCCTAAGTCTGCTATTGCAGAGGCATTTCGAGCGTTGCGAATTAATTTGTCTTATTTAAATCCCGACAAACCTCAAAAAATAATCTCTGTAACTTCATCTATCAGTGGTGAAGGGAAAACATTTATTTCTAAAAATTTAGCTGCCATATTGGCATCTGCTGGGCATAAGGTGGTAGTAATTGGTGCCGATATGCGCAAACCTAAACTGCAAAAAGACTTTGGTTTGGATAACAATAAGGGATTAAGCACCTATTTGGCAAATCATTCTAAATTAGCTGATGTGATTTATCAAACTGGTATTGAAAATTTTAGTATCATCCCTTCAGGTCCTATACCACCTAATCCCAATGAGTTGTTAGGTTTGAATCGCTTTAAAGAGTTAATTAATGAATTGTCGCATGTGTATGATTATGTTGTAATTGATACTCCTCCAATAGGCCTAGTTGCGGATGCTATGTTGATTATGAATCATACAGATGTTAATCTATTTATTGTACGATGTAATTATACAAGAAATGCAATGCTCGATGAATTTCAAAAAGTATACGACAATAACCATTTGCGCAATATTGCCATTGTAATGAATGATTATAAATCAAGTCTAGGTCAATACAAATATGGATATGGTTATAATTACAGTTATGGATATTATGAGGAATCCGGAGCACAGAAAAAAAAGATATTCAAATGGCTGTAAAAGAAATAAAAATAGAAGAAACTTTTTTTTCAGAAGCAATCCTAGAAGATAAGCAACGTGGATATTTCTTTGAAAAGGCCGATTCTGACGTGTTGTTAGTTACCTTTGGTGGAATCTTACAAGGTATTGCAATGCCTATGTTTGAATTTTTCAATGTTTTACAACCTTATAAGGTTAATAAATTATTCATTAGAGACTTTAATCAATCTTGGTACCATAAAGGAGCTAATTCAATTGGTGAAGATATTTTTTCAATTAGTCTTTTTATTGAAGAAGTGAAAAGACAATATAATATTACAAAGTTGGTAATTATTGGCAATTCTGCAGGTGGGTATGCAGCATTGTTGTTTGGTGCTTTATTATCAGCTAATAGTGTGCATGCTTTTGCTCCTCAAACGTTTTTAAATAAATGGAATCGTCTTAAGTATTGGGATACCAGATGGGGGGGGCAAATTAAAGCATTACACCGAACAACAGAACATAAAGAGCTTCTTGATTTGAAGACATATTTCAATAATCGAACTTTTAAAGGGGATTTCAATATTTATTATTGTAATAATAATAGATTGGATAAAATACATGCTAATAGACTTGAGAATTTCTCAACTATTAAATTACATGCCTATACAGAGGGAGGGCATGCTGTCATAAAATATTTGAAAGAAGTAGGTGTGTTGGATATGATACTACAAAAGTCTTGTCACAAAGTATGAGAGAAAGGTTGGGGGTATTGGCGAGTTTTACATTTGGGCAGGTAGGTGTACAACTCATCCAATTGGTTATAGGTTTGTTGTTAATTCGGTGGTTGACTATTGAACAATATGCTGCCTATACACTTGTGTTTTCATTTCAATTGATAGCATTAATGCTTACAGATATGGGGGTGTCTGCTTCCATTGTAGCTTTAATTGGTAAAAACAAATCGGATATATCAATTGTGAGCAAGCATGTCAAAGCAGCTTATGACTTACGAATACATTTTTTTTTAATCAGCACACTCGTAATTATAGTTGTTTTTCCCTTTTTTGTTCGCCAACAACACTGGTCATGGCATGAGCTTATAATATTTGCGAGTAGCGTTTTAATGGTGGTATATTTTAATGGTAATAGGTCTATTTACAAAACACCTTTGGTGATTCATCAAAAAATAAAAAAAGTTTATTTGGCCGAAAATACTGGTGCATTGATTAAGCTTGTATGCCTTTTTATTGCTAAAATTACCCATTTTTTAACAGCCGAGTTTGCAGTATTGATTCACGCTTGTTCTATTATGGTAAGTTCGAGTTTTATAAAAAAGCTTTCAAGTAGTTATATTATACCGATTGAGGATAAACAGACAGAGATTATTTTAAATATTAAAAAGCATATATATCCTACAATGCCTGGACTTATTTTTGCAACTTTTCAAGGGCAAATTGCAATTTTTTTAATAACAATCTTTGGTGCCACTCAGAACATTGCCGAAGTAGGTGCTTTAGGTCGTTTGGGGCAAGTGTTTTCATTTTTTAATGTTGCCGCAACTATGTTAGTTGGTCCTTATTTTGCACGTCAAGACAACGAAAAAGTATTAAAGAAATATCTATTAGCTATTAGTGGAGCAGTAGTTTTAATGATTTTATTGATTGTATTTGCATATAATTTTCCGAATTTATTGATTTGGGTATTGGGTCATAAATACAAGCATCTTGAAGATCAAATAATATGGGTTATTATAAATGCTGCCATATTATTTTTAGCTAACTTTATGTGGTCAATCCAAAATTCAAGAAGGTGGATTTATAATTGGATGCCTTTTGTAAGTATTCCAGGTACAATTCTGTTGCAAGTAATTTTAATATATATAATGGATTTATCTCAAACACATGAGGTTCTATTGTTTAATATTGCTTCTTCTTTATTTGTATTATTTTTTAGAATGTATTGTGCTTTTAAAGGTTTAATTTACCAAAAATAAATGGTTGATGAGTAATGCTATAAGTATAGGTGCTGCCGCTAATGAGCGTTATTTCCCAGGTTTAATTGGGATGGTCTCAAGTGTTTTGATTAACACACAACGTGACCTAAATATTGAGTTTCATATAATTGATGGTGGGATAAAGGAGTCATCATGGGATTTATTACTTTCTACTGTTGCTAAAATTAATCCAAATGCTAAAATTATAAATCATCAGATAGATTTATCTGTATTTGATTATTTCCCTAAAGATTTCGGGGGAGGAGTATTGGCTTATGCGCGATTATTATTTCCGGATATATTGAATATAAATCAACTGATTTATATAGATTCCGATGTACTTATTTTTAAAGATATTCAAGAATTGTGGCTGCTTGATTTAGAGGGGGCAATTATGAGTGCCTGTCAAGATCCACTTTATAAAACCATTGATCAAGATTGTACTGTATATGATCAGTACGGTATTGACCCGAAAGCTCCTCATTTTAATACAGGAGTTGTAAAAATTGATTTAGAGAAATGGCGGGCTGGAAATATTTCAGCCAAAACAATTCAATATATTATAAAGCATCCTACTGAATGTAAATTTTGGGATCAGAGCGCATTGAATATTACATTATATGGAAAAGTGAAATTTATCAATACTGAAAATAACTTTTTTGCTGAACACTTTAATATTCAAAATAGATCAGGACGGCAGTACAACATTCATTTTTTGATGAAAAAAAAACCTTGGTTGTATTATCATACTGGAACTTCATATCAGTTATTTTATGAATTGATGGACGTATTAAATATTCAATTGAATGATCCTGGTTATTTAAAATCATTTCATTCTAACAAGTACAAAAATAAATATGCTTCTTTATTTTTGATATATCTTAAAGTTAAAGTAATTCTCTTTAAGTATATTGGTAATGATAAAAAACATAGAATTGCAGAAAGCTCTTTTAAATATTGGGAGTTAAAGACCATTGAGAAGAAAAACAATTCTTTAATGAAAGAGAATTTAACATATTTAGAAAATTGGAAATCCAGCATACAAATTCTGAAATGAAAATATTTGGTTTGGGGTTATCTCGGACAGGCACAACCTCATTAGGTTTAGGATTAGAACAATTAGGCTTGAGAGTTATACATTTCCCTATTGATATTTTCTCTAAAAACAAGCAAGTGATATACAGCAAATTCGATGCTTTTGTTGATTTGCCTATACCTTTATATTATAAAGAATTAGATAAAAAATTTCCTAATAGTAAATTCATATTAACAACAAGAACTGAAAGTAAGTGGCTTGAATCTATGAAGTGGATGCTAACAGAAGGGAAAATAATTTGGCGTCATGGTCGTGTCCATGATCAGTTGCATCTAGAGATGTATAAAACAAAAGTGTACAATGAAGAGGCCTTGTTGAAATCTTACAAATCATATAACGAAGAAGTGTTGACTTATTTTAAAGGGAGGGATAACGATTTTATTCATATCGATTTAAATAAAGGGGAATTGAATTATGACACTGTGTGTAAATTTCTAAACCTGCCCCTACTTTCAGAAACATTTCCAAAGGCTAATGAAAAACGAAAAGCGAGTATTTGGAATAAAATTGAATATTTTTTATGGTTTCAAATCCCTTTTTACAAAAAAATTAGATATCATTTTATTCGATTAATAAAATAATGAAATATTCCATAATCATTTGCACCTACAATAGACCTGAGATGCTAGCTGAATGTTTAAGCTTGCTGGCATCTGGTATGCAAACAATACCCTTTGATCAATACGAAGTTGTTATTTCGGATGATAATAAAAATACCATAACAAAAGATATGGTTAAAAACAGATTCCCTTGGGCTAAATGGGTAAAAGGTCCAGAAAAAGGGTTTTCTGCTAACCGGAATAATGGTGCAAAACATGCATCCGGAGAGTGGTTGTTGCTTTTAGATGATGACTGTTTGCCTGATGCGGGTTGGATTGGGGGATATGCGGATTCTATTCGGGAAAATCCTTTAATCAAAGTATTTGAAGGTAAAACTATTGCTGATAGGCCTCGAGAACGATTCGATGAAGAAGCCCCTATTAATGAAACTGGTGGTAAGTTTTGGGGGTGTAATCAATGCGTAGAAAAGGAATTCTATTTCAATATAGATGGAATGCCTGAAGTATTCAATCTGTATTTAGAAGACATCGAATTTAGAGTGCGAATTTTCAAAAGAAATGAAACAATAAAGTTCACTGAAAAAGCATTGATAGTACATCCTTGGCGAGATGTTAGACCTCTTTCAAAACAGATTAAAGTGTTAGATAATATTTTGGTCTTTTTGAATTTACATCCTGAAGAAGTTAAGCATTTTAAGTTTTCTAAACTAATAAAAGTCGCTCTGTCGAAAACCATTTCTGACTTTAGATTATTATGGAAATTGAAGTTCAAGGGAGGGGTATATTATCTCAAAAAAATGTTCTTTTATTATTACAAAGCATTTTATTTAGGTTGGTCAGTATTCTTTAATGGGTATAAAGCCAAATGATATATTCTGTTTTGATTATAAATAATAAAAATGAAGTGTTAGAATCCCTTCACTAAAATTGAAATATAAATGAATAAATTCACATTGATCGTTAATGCAGGAAGAAGCGGGAGTTCTTATATCTATAATATTTTAAAGAATAATTATAGCTCAGAATGTTTCGTCTTTCATGAATCCTTGTTGACCAATGTAACAAAACCTACCTTATACAATAGGGCCTATACCCAAGTTGAAATTGAAGAGGTGTTAGCGGAACCTGTATTAAAAGCCAAGTTAGATTCTTTTAAAGAGTTATTAAAAACAAAACCAGTAATTGAATGTGGTTGGACTTTTTCACATTTGTGTCCTGTATTGCTACATTATTTTAAAGATCAATTTCAGGTTGTTGTTATGTACCGAAACCCTATACATTTTGCAGCCTCTAGGGCAACAATGGGGAATTATCATTCTGATAGTTTTTATACAGATAAAAGTCATGAGATTTCACCTATAGATAAACGCAGTCTGTATCCCAATTATACACGTAATTGGAGAGATATGAATCCGTTTGAAAAATCGTTATTTTGGTGGCTAGAGAGTGTTTCTGAATCAATAGAATTTGCCGAGAGACATCCTGAAGTGCCCAAAATAGTTACAACATCTGAGGGGATGTTTAATAATATGGCACTTATTCATCAGCTCATAGCATTCATTGGTTTGCCTAATGTGCAACAGTTGAATATAGAACAAAATAAAAATCCTTTACATCCTTGGACCTATGAATCATTTCCTTTAAAACAAGATTGGAAAAAATGGGAAGAGCATAAAGAGGTGATTGAATTTGCAAAATCAATTGGTTATTCATTTAATAAAGATGAATTGGTAAAACAAATGGTGAAATACCAAGTACCCAATCAGTTTTTGCCTAAATTGAGAGCAATGACCCGTTATTGGAAAATAAAAAATAGTTTAAAAAAAATATTTAAATGAAAACTCATTCGGGCGTCTTTAAAAAAATAAAATATGTTTTGGCTGAGATGAAATTGTATATATGTAATCATATAATTTCTAATTTCCCATCAAGACGAGTACGTGTTTTTTTTTATCGCAACATTATGAAGTTTAAGATTGATCAGGAGGCTTCTATTTTTATGGGAGCTTGGATAACAAGCTCAGGCAATTTTAAGATGTATGGACCATCTGTAATAAATGGTAGATGTCATATAGATACACGTGGAGGAATAGAGATAGGAAAGAATGTGTCAATATCTCCTCAAGTTTCTCTTGTAACAGGTGATCATGATATTCAAGACCCAATGTTTAAAGCAAGATTTAAAAAAATTACAATCGAAGATCATGTATTTATTGGGTTTAAAGCTATAATTTTACCAGGAGTTACATTGGGGAGAGGCTCTGTTGTTTGTGCTGGAAGTGTAGTAACCAAGGATGTACCTCCATTAACTATCGTAGGTGGAGTGCCTGCAAAATATATAGGGTTAAGAAATGATGATTTAAGAAGAGAGCAACGATATTCGCGATTATTTGCATAATTGTTTCGTTGCTTTAATCTAAAATAAATTAATTCTGTTGTGACAAAAAAAAATAAAACGACTATGAATTTGTGGATTGTCAAACAGCGAGTTAAGCGAGTATTGGAAAGGTCTTCTTCCTTATTTATATTCTTATTGAAATTTAAAAATCGCTCTAATTCTTTTAGGAATAGAATTGTAGATAAATCAACTGATGTTGTTATTGAAGGCTTTCCACGTTCTTCAAATAGTTTTGCAGTACAAGCATTTAAAAAAAGTCAAAACAAAGCATTTAAAATTGCTACTCATACGCATTCGCATGCACAGATAATTGAAGCTGTACGTTTATTAAAACCAACCTTGGTTTTAATAAGAAAACCTAATGATTGTATCGTTTCTCTAAAAGCACTTGAGTTAGAATCTAGTAATGGAGATGAACGATTGATGCAAAGAATGGAGATATCAGAGTTTATTCGTTGGTACATTATTTTTTATACGAGCCTTATGCCTTACAAGGAAAAATTTGTAACGGCGAATTTTGAAGAAGTAACGAGTGATTTTGGGAAAGTAATTATTGAAATGAATTCTAAATTTGGAACGACTTTTTCTACTTTTGATCATAATAAAGAAACCGAACAAGAAATATTTAATACTTCAGGCTTTCATTTGTCACCTTCGATAAATAGGAACGTCTATAAAAAGCAAATTGAAGAAGAATATTATTCCGAAGGAAATACAGAATTGCGTAAAAAGGCAGAAGAAATTTATTTGATTTTTTCAGATAAATCAGTATGACATATTCAGAGTCTATACGTAAGCATATTAATCTTGTGATATTTGTTTTTTATCTCACAATGATTTTTACTGGTGTATTGCGAAAGTGGTTTTTACCACAATTGAGTTCAATACTCTTCTTTTCAAGTGATTTGGTTGCCGTTTATTTATATGCTTATATTTTACATAAAAGGCTTTTGCCACAAAACACGTTACAGAAAATTTCGATTGCAGTTATTCTTTTTTTTAGCTTTTTAATAGTAATACAAATATTCTGGCATGGTAATTTTATCATGATTTTATATGGCTTTCGAAACTATTGTTTTTTAATTCCTATGCCAATTATCATGGCTGAATATATGCATGAAGAAGACGTTATTCGGATTGCAAAATGGACCTGTTGGTTCGCAGTACCGTCTGCATATATTGTTTATCTCCAATATTACTCGCCTCCTGAATCGTTTATCAATAAAACAGTTGGGCTTGAAGCTAAAAAAATATTTATTGTTGTAAAAGATCGTGTACGCACATCTGGCTTTTTTTCCTTTACTCAAGGCCAATCTTTATTTACATTAACTGTATTTCTGAGTATTTATTACGCTATTTTTATTGATAAAACGAAACGGTTTTTGAACCCTGTTTTAATTTTCATTTTCATCTTAGCTGGCTTAGCAAATTTGGCATTTAGTGGGTCGCGTACCTCATACGCTTATGTTTTTATTGTTACAAGTGCATTGATTTTTTCAGGGTTCTTATTGATTCGTAAACGTATCGGTAGAAGTATGATTATTTTTACATCGATCGGTTTAATAACCACCATTATTACTTTTCCAATTCTCTTTCCAGAAAATGTATCTGATATGACAGAGCGGCTTGAAAATAGTTCTAGAACTGAGGGGGGGATATTGAATCGGATTTTAATGCCTTTTGAAGTGGCCATAGCACCTTTAAAATATGACTTACCCATTATTGGCTTGGGCTTAGGTGCTGAAACACCTGGTGCGAAGGAATTAAAAATAAACTATGCAGGTAAGGTTGATTATGAATGGTTTTACGAAAGTGAATGGCTGCGCTTCCTAGCTGAAGCTGGAATTTTAGCAGGGTTTGTGTATTTACTTTTTCGTTTTTACTTAACATATCACATGCTTAAGACAAGTGTTGTGGCAGTTAGATTTTCAGGTTCACCAATACCCTTATTATTCAGTATTGCATTTGCTCACATCATTTTTTTTGGACAAATGACCTTTAATGGAGCTACCTTTGTATATGGTTGGTTTTTCTTAGGGCTAAGTTTGGCCGTTTCGAATATATATATAAATGAAAAAGATGTGTCGGAAATAGACATTGGATCAATTAATTAATAAGGTGTGAAGATTGTATTTGCATATTTGTCTAGTTTTAGTGGGGCGGGGGGGATTGAACGCTACAATAAATGTTTAATGAAAGCCTTGTCTGAGGCAGATTTTGTTTCAGAAGCATCATTTCTTTCATTGAATGATACTGTGAAGGATGAACAATATGTTGGACGAACTGGAGTTTTTTTTAAAGGCTTCGGGGGAAATAAGGTGTTGTTTTTATTGCGTACCTATTTTAAAATGCTTCAAGGAGATATATTTGTTGTAGGGCACTTGAATCTTTCTATTTTAGTTTTGTTGGCTCGTATTTTTAATCCAAAACTTAGATGTATACTGATTATACATGGTGTTGAAGTATGGCGTGAATTAAGTTATGTTCAACGAAACGTACTTATACGCATCCCTGAAATCCTAACTGTTAGTAGGTACACCGCACAAACTTTAATAGATCGTTATAACATACCTGGTGAACGGATTACTGTTATCAATAATATGATTGATCCATATATAAATATTGTTACATCATTTGAAAAGTCAACATACTTAATGGATAAATATAATCTACATGATAGATTTGTTTTACTAACAGTATGTCGCATTAAGGAGACTGAAAAGGATAAAGGATACGACAAAGTATTAAACGTTCTCCCTGATTTATTGAAGAAGCATCCCCATTTGATGTATGTGTTGGTGGGTAAATATGACGAAATAGAAAAAAAACGACTAGATGAAATTTGCATGCGGTTAAATATTACAAATAATGTAATTTTTACAGGCTATGTATCGGATAGTGAATTGGAAGATCATTACAAATTGGGAGATGTTTTTGTAATGCCATCTAAAAAAGAAGGTTTTGGTATTGTTTTTATTGAAGCTTTGTTACACGGCTTACTCGTTATAGCTGGCAACAAAGATGGAAGTGTAGATGCTCTGGATAATGGACGTCTGGGATGTTTGATCAATCCTGATGACATGGTAGGATTAAAAGAATCTATCTCTAGATTGATATCTCAGATTCATATGCAAACAGTTATGGATAAAAAAAATCTTCAGCGTTCGGCTCTTAATTTATTTAGTTATGAAGTTTATAAGAATAAACTTCATAAGTTCATCCGTGTATAGTTTTTGTTATCAATAAGCCATCTTTTATCGCAATAGGTGTATAATCGTACCTTTTAATTTAAAAGTATTATTTCAACAGTATTTTAAATGAAATAATATTACAATTAACGCTATCCTAAAGTGTAATATATCAATACCTAATACTCTGTTTGTTGTTTTCTCTTTTCGTGATTTTTTAAAATTTCATCAATTGTATCTGCTACACAACTTCTGTAATATTCCCACGTATGTTTCCGGCTAATGTTTGCCGCAAACAATCCATCTTCTTTAATTTTGCTTCTATCAGAGTAATAATATAGGATTGCATTTTTGATTTCTTCAATTGAATCAATTTGAATTACTTTACCACCTCCTTGCTGGACAAAATCAGCAGCTCCTGTATTTGTTGTTACAATAACAGGCATGCCTGTTGCCATTGCTTCTGTAACGACCATGCCGAAGCTGTCTAAGTAGGACGGTAAGATAAATAGGTCTGCAGAATGGTATAGTGTATTGAGCTCGTCGTGTGTTGCATAAGGAATGTGAGTGATTTTGAAAAGGTATTGGTGTTTCGAAAAATCTGGGCTCGAAGGAAGTTGGGCGCCAACAATAATTAATTCAATATCACTATTGTTTAATTTAATTAATGCTTTTAGCAAGAGTTCAATTCCTTTTCGAGCATAAAGTGTGCCTGCAAAAATTATACGAAAAGGGCTTTTAATATTATATGTAATTCTTGGAGTGAATTTATTTGTATTTACACCAAGATGGATTAGTTTAATTTTATATTCAGGTATATTTTGCTCAATCAAACTTTCTCGAGCAAAGTTTGATAGTACAATTATGTAATCTGCTAACTCATACTCACGTTGTTTGACAGTATTTATTTTGTTAAATAAAGTAACATCACTTTTAATTGATTTTAAACAATTATACTGGTCTGCTAGAGCTTCTATTTTTTTATAATGTATTTGGGCTAAATCTAATATAGTAATTGCTCCCAGCGCTTTAGCCTGTTTGAACGAATGGAACGAAGTCATTTCGTAACCTATAAAAATGTCAACGGGTTGTTTTTTTATTTTTTTTGCAATGGACTTATCAAACAATCGATCTAAGTAAAAAGCCGATTTGGCAGGTATATTATTAAAGTTGATTTTGCCTGTTATTAGTCTCAGTATTTCAATTGAAGTATTTTTTCGAATCGATTCATTTGGTATAAGGTTATCTTTACGCTTCGATAAAATTTTATTGATTTTTCGAGAAATAGATTTGGGTAGTAATCGATTAACAAGTTGTATTAAAACATTCGATGACCAATAGGTAGTATAAAAGAGTAGGGTATAATTCGTTCCAACAAAGGTTTTTAGTAATTCATAAACATGTTGTTTTCTTGGATGTGAAACAATTATATGAATGGGTTTAACTCTCATATTACTTTATATAGACTTCAAATTTGGATTAATAAAGATACCAAATTGTTTGTATATACGTAGTATAATGATTTATATGGTGTATTTTTATATCTTGTATAAATAAAACCATACGCATGTTTTTGTTCGATAAAATTATCCATATAGTGCCTGAATATCCGCCACATGTGGGTGGTGTGGCAGATTTTTCAGCTATAATTAAAGA
>JAULBW010010676.1:0-11872 GCA_032358265.1 Vaucheria bursata
CCTATATGTAATTGATACCTTTTTAATTCATAGCACATTGGAAACTATTCAATCAATTGATCAAAACCTCTTTAATCCGAACACTTACTTTAAATAATAATATGTCTTTCACCACGGAGCGTTCGACTTGCCAGGTTTCACTGTATTTAAAGTTTACCATAAGTCTGGCAATGAATTTAAAATGGACCAACTAGTAAAAAAGCTAGTGCAAGTGCAATATTTTACTCAGAATGCATTTCAATTAGCTAATTCTAACTTTGTTTACTTATTTCGGTCATCTGCACCACACATCTCTGGTGCCAGTGAATGTTCTTTGTGCAATTTAGAGATAGAATTTTTTTTATGCATTCAAGTTTTTACATATTAGAAGGAGATACATTGTTATAGGAGAAAAATATGAATATATTCCTATGTATGGTAACTGTATTGTAGTAATCTTTGTCTGTATGTTGCAAAATTGAGTTCTACTCTGTCTGCATAAAAGCATTAGCTACTGTATTAACATTATTCTTGTACAAGTTTCAACATCAAAATCATGCACGTACGTATTTAATTACCTTACATGTTGTTTTCTTCATTGCATTCTCAATAGTGAAGATAAATTACAAACTCTTCAGCCCTGTATCTGTGTGTCTTTTACAGAACAATTGATATCTGGAATGTAAAACAAGGAACATGTCTCTTGACTTGTAGTACTTGTTCTGGCAGATCTCGTATTACTTGTCTTGGAATCTCCCCAACAAATCGAACAATCTGTTCTGGTGATGCTGCTGGTAGGTGCAGGTTTGTACTTTTTTTCATATCCAGAATTCAAATACTACTACTATAGATAAACTCTTAAAAGGCAGAACTCATCATTTACAATGTAAAAAGCTCATTTCGAAGTGAAGTAGATCGATTCATTAGGTACTAGTTGAGCTTTATCTGTTATATAATTGATGATAAAGAAATGCTTGGGAAGTGCGCCGATTTTTAAGTAGTAAATTTATGCTGCTTTCCTCTCTATCGAGCAAATTTTTACTTTTGAGATAAATAGAATTTATTTTGTATAATGCTGAAACAGACATAACTCTTTCGTGAATGTGTAAAATAGACAAATGACAAAAGAAGGATTTACGAGTCGAGCGATAGCGGATTTGACAGAGCAATAACTTCCTTCAATGATTCTTTAGTTCATAAGGATTTCATATTTGATTTTTTTTAGTATTTATACTTGAGAGAATATTTTTTAGAGGTAATTGTAATTCAGCAGATTATTCTGGTAAGCACTCCCACTTGTGGCTCGATGAAATGGCTACTCATGAACATATGATTTATTCTAATGTTCAGGATTTGGTCGCTAAATTGGGCAGGCATTGAATGGGAATGTTATGGAATAAGATGGACTATCTTATCTCTGTGGGCGTTATTGCGGCAAAACCGTGCCAAATTTAACATATCTTTCAGGCTCACTAAAGAACGGAAGCTTAATGCAGATTGTGAATTGTCCACAACTCAAAATAGTATATTCAATGAAGAATTAAGGTATAAAAATATGCATATAGGCATTGATCTTTTGATATCCTTGGGAGTAGCCGTTAGTGATAATACACCAGCAGGCTTGTTCCAGTTTGCGTTATCATTTCTCTAAGCAAACTAGTCGAGACTTCCAAAAAAAGTATACTTTGCCTAAGTGCTTTACTTTATTGAAATATTAAATTTTTTCTCATCATCCTTTTTGCTGCAAGTTGATATAAACTTGTCAGTATATACCCTCTACGTTAAGATGTGCATATATGTATTTTCGTATTTTATATATGATACTGCTTTTATACAGCAATGTATAAATATATTCAAGGTGGTATTTCAAACATTTCACTAAGAAGATGAACTGAATCTCTATTATTTTCCTACATGGTAATGTAGAGCAACTTTCATTTGACATAAATGGCCGGTTTCACTTCTATGAGATTTACTTCGGAGAAATCATAACCTATAGTTGCTGATTTATGAATATGTTCTTCATTCAATGATAATTCCTTGAGCTTGATATGATTTAGCTTCTATCATTCTTTTGAATCTGTGATATCCTTTTCTGATTATAATATTTCATTCTCAAAAACTTTGCGCTCTGAATGTTGAAATTCAGTTTCATCTGTGTAGCTCGACATGATTGTCAAGATTTATTGAAAGGCAACTTCTCATCTTCAATAGCACAATTACTGTTTCTGGATATTTGATAGAAACATCACTCTTTACCCTAGTTGGTGCACTCAAATGGTGGAATGGATAAATCTGCTACAACTCGTGACAAGTTATGTAAAATGAAATAGGATATAAAATCTCAAGGGTAAATACAAAGCATACAGATATATATGCATAACACTTGGTATTACAGGCTGCAACCTACAAACTACAATGTGCATGATTGGAAGTGAATTCCGATCAAATCTATAGTTTTTCCAGCATAACTGAATTTAGTCAATTTCAGCTGCAGTGATTATGTTAGAATTACTATACAAAACTGTTCGGAATTAACTCCCTTAGGGGGTTAATTGTTTTTTTATAGGTGCAGTGAGTTTTCATTGAAGTATTTATGACCTTTTAACTAGATTAGCTGTATAGAGCCAGTAGGGTTATATATTTTGTTGTGTTGATAAGGTTAGCTCACTTCTATCAACACAATTAGTATGTGATAAATGCACACATTTCTGTCACAGTTTCTTGTGTTTTGTTGCATTTCACATTTCTCACAAAAATAAAAAATTAGATAAATCATGAGTTAACACAGCAGGTCTATGCATCATATTAATATAACTCTAATCCAAATTAATTCAATTTACTGTCCATGCATTGATTTACATGCTTATCCATTGAAAGTCAATGAGTACTTGTCATGGTAAAAGGTGTGAGCAATAATTAATCATTTACTGCAAACTGACTTCAAAATTCCAATTGTTGATTTGAGCACATAACTAACGTAAATCTAGTTATCAAAAGGCTTATGTCAACTAACTTAAGCAATACTAATGGTTTTAGCCCACTCTAAGAGCTATTGTCAGTAATTAAAAATGGCTCAAAAAAACTACCTGCACAGTTTTGAAGAATAGAAAATTTTGAATCTGCTTCAGTTCAACTTACGATTCAGTTTTGCTCATTGACATGAGTTAGGCAGGATTTTGGAAACATAATTTCATTTTTAGGGGTGGAATTACAGGACTTTTGTTTCTGCATTCATTTTGATGTTTCATATCACTTTTTCAGCTTCATATGCATTACTATTTTTAGTATGCAAGATCATGTATAGGATTTTGGCCCTTGGACTTTGGTTGAATTTTCTATCTTTTCTTTCATGTTTTTTTAATTAATATAGCTGTTGTTTGCTTTTCCTATCTTTGCCTTCTTATTTTTCCTTGTTTGATTATTATCATTGCTTCTATCACAGTATCGTGGTATCTTTTTTTCATTTATTAGGTCTAATGAGTTTGTTGATGTTTTTAAAGTGTTGCAACTTTACTTGCAACTATTTTGTTCAATATAGTTAAGTGAACTACGTGATTTCATAGAATTTAATAATCAACCCAATAAAACTCTGTATTCATATCACGATAACTGAACATAATTGTATCTCAGAGATTATACAAGAGCACATCTTTAGAAAGTTTGTCAGTTGGCATTGCTTTTTTATATCATTTTTTCATACACTGGCAAACTTGAAAATTGATTAAAAAATTGATTAAAAATAAAATATAGCAATGCTGCTAAAAAAATGTTTGAAAGAATGGACTCATCATGATTTAACGGATCAAACAGTTCTGGACAGATTTGACTACGAATCCTAGTATTGATTTTACCGACAAATTTTTTTCAAATCAAATTACTAAAAGGTACTAAATAAATGAAAAAGGTTGTTTAAAAAATATACATAAAATAAAATTAAAATTTCCGTGATATTAATTTAGGAAAAATATACTCTATATAGAAATTTTCAAACATCGTTAAGAGTCAGTGAGACTTATTATAATTAATTGTAGATGTTGTATCTCCATGTATTTGTCGGAGTTCTAATTGCAGGCTGTCCGAATAACGTAGTAGGATTCACTCCCCGAAATATTAAAGCTCCAATTGATAGTAACCGAGCGAAACATTTAGAAGCTCAAATCCCTTTGGCATTATTTCAGAAAAATAACCTACTAGTGGTTAAAGCAGCAAATGATTCCTCTGATAATTATCCCAGTTATAATCATGAAACAATCATTTTAGCAAGCCACGAGAAGGACATAGCAAAGCTTGCTCTACCTGCTCTATTTTCTCTCCTTGTCGATCCAGTTCTCAGCATTGTTGATACAGCATACACAGGTCGACTTGGTCCCACTTCAATTGCTAGCTTAGGGCCTTGCACAAGTATTTTTCACTTTAGTTTTAATACATTTCGCGCTCTAACCCAAAGTACCACAAGGTGACACAACATCACTTCTGATTTGTCATAAACTCTTGCTGATTGTTTCATACCTTTATTCTTATCCTTCTTCCACTCTATAGTTCACGTGCTTTAGTACTCCGTCATCGCGAGAATGACATTTAATTATATTTTTTTTCAAGCTTGGTTAGTGGAAGCTTAGCGCGTGGAGATAAAGATGCAGCTGGAGCAATTGCACAGCAAACAATGATAATTGCCTTGTTTTTGGGCATTCTCGTGGGCTTGATGCTTATCACTCAGGCCAGACCCATGCTTGCTCTAATGGGTGCAGGTCAAGGTTCTGTTCTCCACGAAGAAGCATATTCTTACTTGTCAACAAGAGCATATGCTGCGCCAGCTGTGCTTTTGCTAACTGTATGCGAGGGAATGTTTCGAGGACATGGTGAGAAATGGTATGTTTCTGTTAAAGTTTTGTCATTGTTCACACACATTTGTCATATTTTCATCGAACTTTTTTTTCTGTTTTCCTATTGTTGGTGGAAAATTCTGCGATGGTTTTTTAAATCAAATAAAAAACGATAAAAACTAATTTTTTCATCATTGTATAAAAATCATTGTTATTCATTTTGGGATGGGCTGCAGTGATGATCTGATCCCACATTTTTCATGTTTCAGTTTTTTAACCGTATATTAGGGAATAGCGATAGTAAAACTATGATTTGATGAATTTCGCAAATCTTTTCGTTAACCTGACACCAGTACTGGCACTGATAATGTCAAAAATTCAAATTTTACTTTTACTTACACTGAAAAAATTTCATGGGTTTGCAATTTGCTAATATTGCGTAGGAAAGAAAGTCAAAATTTATATTTTGAGTTCATTATCAAATTTTCATAATTACTTAGAATATTGAACATCTCATTGACGTTTCCTTACAAGTTTTGTTGTACTAAAATTTGTTAGCTCACAAAGAAGTGAACTGACTTAATTCACTCGTTTATCTTTGTAGTTGCTAATCCTCTGAAGTCTGTAAACTCTGCACTATTATTGATTGCTGGACATCATTTTTTCAATGATTTATTCTTGTAGTTGTGTAGCTTTGAAATAATCTAGCTTTCGCAAAATATTAAAGGCATACTAGGTATTCAAGAACATTTAATTCAATTATTTCATCAATTTTTCTACATGTGGAAATATTCCATGATTCTTTGAATTCGCATAGAAGCAATAATTATTCATGTACCTAGGCACGCATATATATATATATATATTCTGTAAGATCTCAAAAGCCTGATAAATCTTTTGACTGTTTCCTTAATTAGGTGATACTCGCACACCAGCAATAGCTTCTTTGATTGCTGCATTTGCTAATCTATTTTTAGACCCAGTGTTAATGTTTCAGTGCAAACTCGGTGTGGCTGGGGCAGCATTAGCTACTGTCTATTCCCAATATTTAGCACTTTTCACATATTTTGCATTCATCGTACGAAATATTCAAGATGAAAAAATGCGCTTTCCAATATTCTCTCGTCGGTTAGATATGAATAGGGGGACCCTGGTTGAATCGTATAAGGGCAAAAAAGTGAACCTTTTGAAGAGCATACTGTTTGCAAATGGAGCGATGTTGGTGCGGACCATTTCACTTATGGTAAAACATTTTTTTACTTATATATATGATTTGACAATAATTTTGATTAAAAAAAGTTGAAAACTATTGTTCTAAGAATAATTTTTTTCTTCAATATGCACTTTTGATTAGTTGTTTATATGTTGGCAAAAAAGTAAATAATAAATGTTATTTTGACTATGCTGTAACTGTATAAAATTGAAGAGACTCAATATAATTCTTTTTTTCATTTTCTAGGCCTGCTGGGCATCAGTCACTAGCGTTGCCACTCGTATGGGTACATTGCAAGTTGGGGCTCACCAAGTAGGGCTATCTGTGTGGCTTTTGTTAGCTTTGGTGGCTGAAGCTCCATCCATTGCTGCACAGGTAGCATAGTCGTTCTTAATCATTTGGTGTTTATTGCTATGCTAACAAGGATTGGACTCTATATGTGCTAGTTTACATCTGTCAAATGCCAACCCATCTTTTGTGTTGGTCCTTATTTTTAATGATAGCATTAGTTGGTCCCGATACGCAGAGTTCAACTGCATATGTTATGCATATGAATGGATAGAAATAGATCTAGTTGACAGCATTGAAAATGATGCTTTCTGTATTTTTAAATATATCATAATTGAGTCGTTTTATCTGAATTCATGGATTGCTATTTTACAATTGTGGGTCCTATAAAATATATGTTAAAAATTGACATTTTTCCATTTGATATGTGTTGTTCTGATTCGTTTCACAGTGATCAATGTTATTCATTTTGGATTATATATAAACGATAAATTGCCACATTTTTGCATGATCTATCCTATTATAATCGTGCTCGATTTTTTCCCTCTTTCCCCGTGAAAAACTTTGTCATCTCTGTATTTTGTCTCTTTTACAATAGATTAGAATTGCTGATATCAGATATCTTAGAAATTTTCCACCCATCCTCATATCATTATCTTACGAATATGTAAATATGTATGTATTTTTGTGCTAAAATTAGCAATATCATGGATACACTAGTCAGATTCTTTTTTGTCTTCAATTTGTTGCATTTATACTAACCCGTGTAATTTTATATATGAATTAGTGGAAGTGGCCCTTCATTGAAAATTTAACAAGAATCAATGAAGAATGTATGTTATATGTAGGTTCTAGGAGCAAGGCATTTAGGCAAAAGACAAGTATCTAACGCCCGTTCTATGGGTATTCGTGCTTTTTCTATTGCCCTTTTTGGGGGGTCCATTTTAGGGGGTGCCCTCTTAACTGCACGCAATATTCTGCCTTCTTTATTCACCAAGGACTTGACTCTTGCTAGACAGATAAGGAGTCTTATACCAGTATTAGCTTTACAGCAACCTTTGGTAGCATGTACATTAGTAATGGAAGGACTGCTGGTTGGAGCCGGCCAGTTTAAGTACCTAGCGATAACTACAATCATAACTACAGGTCATTTCAACATTTATTGACTTGTAAATCTTTGATTCTGAACTACTTTTATGGGTAGTGTGAACTGATGAGGCTTGTAATGCTTGGTTTTTGAAACGATTTTGAATATATAGGAAAAAGATTAGCGAGTTGGATACATTTTTCATCAAGTTACTGAAACGATAAATTTTACCTATCTACTTATCATATTTAGTATACTTTTAGCTTAATTACATTTTTGATCAGTCTTTTTTTCGAGTTTTTCTGCCTGATTAACATTCACCCGAACTTGCTCGCCCCGAATATCCGAGCCCTTGAATATATACATGTGAGTGCTGCTTAAAATAGAATAGAGGGCGTTTATGATGAACTACAGCTATTGCTAAAATGATACAAAATTCACTGCTACTTTTGAGCTGAGTGATGTCTTGGATAATGTCATGATGTGAAGGATTGTAACTTATCATGATGGACAATGACATATTCTACGATTGGTATATATGAATTTGTGTCGATGTGTATGTAGGTATCGGTACGGCAGGGATTCTTGGTATTGGTAAATTCAGGCCTTACTGGGGGGTGATAGGCTTATGGATGGGGGTCGGAGCTATCTTCTTGGGGAGATTTGTTGGGGCTGCAGGGAGGCTGTTAGATAGAAAATCAGGACCCTATTGGACAAACGATTCAACTTCAGAACCGAAAAATGTCTGAGTTAACTTCTTTTTAGTTTTCATATCTTCAAAACTCTACCTTGGTATGACATTTATTAATCATGTGCTTATGATATCTAAGGCATATATTTGAACTTATGTATTGATTGCTCAAAAGTAAATTTGAAGAATTAAGATTTATGCTACATTCATTTTTAGCCTCACAGGATCTACCGCTCTAAAAATCATAACAGAAAGGATATAATGTGGCTCATTCTAGTCTTTTCATTGTAGTACTCATTATAAGCAATCTTTAACATTTCGATTTTCTCAATGATTATATCTGCTTCAACGAAAACTAGCGATTGAAGTGCACATTAATTTAAAATGATAAATTAAAGGAAAATGCTCTTTTCAGATATATCAAACCATCTGCAAATCCTCCAAAGCAATAACCGTATTGAAATATCCTATTACAAGAAACTGACAGAAGCAATATCATCATGTAAGAAACAAAAAGTTGCTTTAATCGCTAACTCTCTGTTAATAAGCTCATATTTTTTGTGCATGAAGTAAACATCATGTTCATTATCAATTTACGCACAAGGGCTTATTTCCGTTAAGTCCATACTGAATAGGCCAGGGTCAAAGCGCTGATGTTAGCAAAGTTTTACTGATATACAGTGCTGTTGAGATTTCGTTAGCCATCTCAAGGACTTGCAAATGTAAAAAAATTTAGATCAGTTACGCAAACTTTGAAAATATGAACACATATGGATTGGGAATTGAAAAATTCCAGCATGAGCCGGAAAAGAATTCAGGGTTGAAATTGAAGAATCAAGTTGCATCAAATCATGTATGGAGGATGCAGAATATTGAACGACGGTTAAATGAACTCTTCAGAGAGACATGAAAGAGTCTTGAGTAATGGCAATAAAGCAATGATAACTTTAACCATGTATCGGAATGAATTTTTTTGAAATTTTTGTGATCTGTTTCTTGCTTGCAGGCACTGAATTTTTTCGGTAACTTTCTGTGTACATGAGACTTTGCAACGTGCTTTTTTGCATAGAAATTGCATTATTACATGTCTTACAGACCACAGTCATACTCGCTCTTGAGAAACCATTCTTGTTTTAATGTATAGTTTTTTGCCCTTTTTTAGGGTTATTGAAACAAATTAAAATTTACACATAGACATAACCTAAAAGGAAAAAAATGCTTGAATAATGTGACTATTCTATACTTACAAGGCTAACGGATTTTTCTGTAGAATAGAAAATGTATGTTGAACGACATAGGATACTTTCGATGGTTATTATGCATCAAGCATTTAGAAATATATTCTTTTTGATGTGAAGAATAATCAAATGAACAAAACAAAACAAAGCAAAACTATAAAATAAAAAGGCATTAGTTCTAAAAAACAATGAATATATTTTAATTTTGAAAGTTAGCAGCAACTCCTCCAAAGAGTATTAAAGCACCACTTCAGCAATACTCATCAAAGTAGATGCTTAGTTGTAGAGTTCAAAAGAAGTAAAAAGTTAGGATTAGCATTGTTTGCATTTTGAGAAATAGAGCCAGTTCAGTCAGATAAGTAATGGAATAACTATAGTGAAAAATATGGGAAGTTGTGCATATGCAGGTTGAATTTTATTTGTATAAAAATATACTTCGTATATTTTTATATATATTTTGACACTAGAAACAAATAACAAAAGAGACTTAGAAATTTTACTCAATCAAAAGAATATCTCATATTTTTTCCTGGTAGCAAGTTTTATTTAGATTTAAAGATTTGATTGTTGCTCAATAATCAAATATAAATTTTTGATACTATACATTGATTGAGGTTCAGTAATGAATTTTGAACTTACTGAGTTAGTATGTCATTTAAGTGAAACAAAAAAATGCAAGTGTTTACTATTCCAAAATTAAGATGTACATTTTCTTTTGCAACAGATGAAAAATTTTGACTCACAGTTAAAAAGTAAAGTAAGAGTTAAAAATACCTACTGACAAATTATCCTAATTGCCATTAAATTTGAGAAAATATTGCATCCTGAATTAGTGCAATAAAGTACCACTAAAAAGCAAGTTCAATTGCCAGTGACATTTATTTTTCCTTTCATTCAGCAATGTTTTCAGAGGCACTATTCAAATATATGCCCCCTAACACCAGCATTAAACTTTTAGACACATTGTATCAGGCACACGCCAAGCAAAGACATGAAATAGAATCAATGGTTAAAAACTTGCAAAGGCTTATCCAATGCAGAACAAAGACAAGGGAATAATACTAGATAATCAGGCAACAAGTGATTGAGCAAGGAAATATATACTTTATTATAAATGTTTTCGACACGAGCACCAAAAATAAAATGTAATATCAACAACCGGCTAATACCGGACATATGTAATTGGCATTTACCAAACTACAAAATAGTATACATATACACTTGAATCTCTAGTACAAACACTTAAGAATTGTCAATACAAATGAACTATGCATCAGTTATGTACACGCAACTATAACTGGTCAGGTCCTAACACATTGTAACATTTCAAGTAGCATCAATATCACATCATGAATGATCATATAACCTTCCGGTTATTACAGCCCAGTAACAATAATGGTAAGCCAGTAACTTTCCAATTATCACTGACTGAAAGTAGTAGTGACCATTAATAATGCATCTAGTAAAGTGTCCAGTAACAGTAACATTTTATCAAAATCTATAGATAAAAATCTCACATCAGGAATGATCAGTAAAGAAAATTTTTTAAATTGCTAAAGAGAAAAAGCTGTTCTTGTTACAAAAAAATTTTGTTGGAACGTGTCTTGCAACATTACCAGTATTAGAACTACAACTATGCCTTAGATCCACATTTTCTAGAATGTTCTATATTCTATATTCTGTTTCATATATTTTGATGACTATTCACAAGTCAGCCAATAGGAAATGTGTCTAGTCATTAAGTTTAAGCTAGTCATAAATAATTCTTTTATATTTCATGTTTATGTTTTTATTCGTTGGTGAAAACACAAACATACACAAAATTAAGCACACTTACTTTCCTTTCTTTTGACTTACTCTTTTTTGTTACTATTGGTTCATTTCTGTTGTATTGTCAACTTTCTTTGATCAACTTTTCTTGTTCCTTTAACTTCTTTTTCCTTGCAAGTGTTAACAAATAAAAAAGATTAAAGATATGCAACGTACTATCATCTCAATTGTAGTACAAGACACGGAGAGAAAAAGCAAGTATATTTAGGTGGGGTGAATCTATCCACACGTGCTATAGAGCGTGTTGTTTACCAAGAAGCTGTAAAAAAGCAGAGTAAAGAAGAAACCATCAAAACAAAATTAGGAGTATGTTATTCCAAAGATGCAATTAAATAATCTCTTTGAACTTTTGTAAGGACTACAAATTCAGGGTAAATGAAAATAAGCTTCTATGTAAAATAAAATATTTCAAGTCACAAATAATTGGAGAATTGCAGAGATAAACTGTTGAATTAAAACCAGAGAATTGTAAGTTGGGTTTAGAGTAGTATAAAAAATGTCGACAGGCAAACATCACAAAAATGGGTCATGAGTAACATCTGAATGGAAATTGGAGCAGTAACTAATGGAACTCTTGACATAAATTGATAAATAGTGATGATGTGAGAATGCTACCATGTGTTAGGAACATGAAACGCAACAAAACACAGGAAACTGTGGTAGAAATATGTGTATATTCATCATGCACTAATTGTGTTGATAGAAGTGAGCTAACTTCAT